>OY757544.1:29445610-29595870 GCA_963584105.1 Alviniconcha strummeri | reverse complement strand
GGATAGATCAACGCGCACATAGACAGAGGGTGGGTCAACACACAGAGATAGACAGGGAATAGGTCAACACAAAGGGACATGTCAACACACATAGACAAGGGATAGGTCAACAGGGGAGCAGGGATAGTTAAGTGGTTAGAATGCCGGACTCGTGATTGAAAGGTCATGGGTTCAAATCCCTGGGAAAAGCAGTGGGAGAATTTGTTTCTCCATGGTCAACTTTCTGTGCCGACTCTTATTTTGGTATCGCGTGTTGCCGCAGTAGCACGTACAAGATCCTGGTCATTTTGCCAAAAGCGCAGGTGGCAGGTTACAGCTAAACACGCATACACCTTACGTATGTGGCTTTGCATGAAGTGACATGGTGTACGGTTGTATGGTGTACACAGAACTTGCGCCAAGATGGCAACAGTTTCAAGTGGCACCAGCCATGCCAACACTGTAAGTACATCACTTCGGTGGATATTCAAAAATGTGCTATAAAATGCTAGTCACTCATGTAGAATCACATGCAAGAGCACCTAACATGAGCCCAAAGTGCATAGTACAAAACAATAGGGTTGACAAAATATACACAGAAGCAAGAGCACAATGAAATCCTACTAATTATATAAACCAACACACTACAACACTTCATTCAACGTCCTTCTCATCACTTCCAACACAAACCTGTGCACGCACGTGCACACACACACAGGCAAGGTATTCTGAGTCCAGAGCAGAAAAGATGTGTCTTGAGGGCAGATTTAAATGCTATGGAAGAAGCGTGTTGGGTAAACTGTTTCAGAGTAATGGTGATTATGGAAGAAGGCACATTGACCAGAAGACTTGAGGTGAGCTGATGGAAGACAAAGGAGTCATGTACAAGCAGACGAGCAGAGCTGGCAAGACAGAACACATAGCTGGATGAGATCAATGAGATAGAAAGATACTTGGTTGTTCAATGATCTGGTGTTGTTTCTTGGGCACTGAGAGCACACGCCTTTTGTGTCAAATAGCAAAGAGGCCACAGTGTCTGGCAGGTAAACCAGGGCATTTTACATGGTCTTGTACATCCAGTGAACTACTACCTCACCCACAAGACTCAGTTTCAAAATCTAATATCAAACCAACCGGGTATTTTGACAAGAAATCCTACCTACCAAGTTTTAAATTTGTTCTCTTCTACCTGTTGAACAATACATATTTTGAGAAGGCAAGTTCCTTCTAGCAATAAAACTGAAGGACAAGTTTCAGTTGACAACAAAACTTAATAAAAAAACAGTAGGGAGATAATAGCTAGGTTACCTTGTCTTGGAGAATGTCACAGTCTTCTACAAACTTCCTCATATTTTCAGCCTGCAACAGAATAAAACAACAACGAAAAAGGTTATTCTGCCAGGACATGCCAATTTCAAAAGAACACTATATAAAACATAGCTCTTACAGAAAGTCTATGTTAGTTCCGCATCAGAAGCAACAGACTAACATTTTCAACAAGGACACTACTTTCACCGATTCATGAGAATTACAAAATGACTACTCAAACATAACCTCAAGAATTAAACATGCTACAATGATAATGATCCATATCCACCATCTATACGGCTCAGGGATGTTAATTATCAGTTGATCATACTGTCCAAAATCTGACTGACTTTTTCTGGACTACCTTAATTGGTTAACTAAGTGTAAAAATGGATATAAATTAAATGTTCATAATTAAGAATGTGTATACTTATTATACATTGTCTCTAACATATGTGTGACCATCAGTGGTCTGTGTAACTGGTACTGATACTGGTCAAGTGAGTAACAGCTAGTTCAGACTGCAGTGGTAACAAGAACAGGAGTATGACCATTTCACGGGCAGACCATGGACAATCCGCTTTGCACAGTGTTGAGCATAGAAGCGTTGGCCAACCAAAGCCAAAAAAAACACTGTTCGTGTGTTGTAATCAACCAGCCAGATGCTTCAATAGATTATACAGGGAAACAAACGTAATCAAAGAAAACTGAGTAGCAACCAGGATGACAGGCTGTTCTGGGGTGTTTGTTTCTGTGATGTTTGTCTGACAGTCAGGTTAGGAAACGGAGAATGATAGGGTGGTTCCCCTAGACTTGTGCTTGACAGAACTTCTTTGACCATCATGCAGTAAGGCATCCACCGTTCATGTGAGAAGAGGGTTTTGTACCCTGAACACAAAAACAATGTCTGTGTGTTGATGAAGCAAATTCTGTGTGTTGAAGAAGCAAATTTTGTGTGTTGAAGAAGCAAGATCTCTACCTTCAAGAAGAAAATTCGGTATCCTGATGAAGCAAGATATGTATCTTGAAGAAACATATTCTGTGTGTTGAACAAGCAAATTCTGTGTGTTGAAGAAGTAAATCCTGCACGCTGAAGAAGAAGCAAGATCTCTATCTTGAAGAAGAAGATTTTGTGTCCTGAAGAAGCAAGATATGTCTCTTGAAAAAGAAGCAAATTCTGTGCATTGAAGAAGGATTTATTTCCATGCCTTGAAGAAGCAGAATGTTTTGTGTCCTGAAGAAGAAGCGAGTTCTTCTTCTTCCTATAAGTGACCACTGTCCAAATACTGACCATTCTGTCACTCTGGAGGGTTGCAGGGGGGAAAGAAGCTGTTGATCTATTTTATTCAAGGGCATACTTGCAATTGCATGGTGGAAGAAGGGGCAGACTTGCAACTGCATGGTGGAAGAAGGGGCAGACTTGCAACTGCATGGTGGAAGAAGGGGCAGACTTGCAACTGCATGGTGGAAGAAGGGGCAGACTTGCAACTGCATGGTGGAAGAAGGGGCAGACTTGCAACTGCATGGTGGAAGAAGGGGCAGACTTGCAACTGAATGGTGGAAGGGGCAGACTTGCAACTGAATGGTGGAAGAAGGGGCAGACTTGCAACTGAATGGTAGAAGGGGCAGACTTGCAACTGAATGGTGGAAGGGGCAGACTTGCAACTGAATGGTGCAAGAAGGGGCAGACTTGCAACTGAATGGTGGAAGGGACAGACTTGCAACTGAATGGTGCAAGAAGGGGCAGACTTGCATTATGGAAGAGACTGACTCCCAGGGCAGGTCTTGGGCTGTCCATGGAGGTAGGGGTGGGGATGGGGGGTCCCGGTCAGGGGGCAGAGACAAGTTTTTTCAGTGAATCAGTCCCTGGTGGTCCTGTGGGGGAAACCTGTAGTTTCTGTAGTCTGTTCTACAGGTGAGTCATCTGAAGTGTATCTTCTTTTGTCCTCTTTGGGCTCTGGCTGGTAGTTACTGCAGATCATCATATGCTACTTTTGCTGTACCAGTGGTGAACTTCTGTAACATGGTGGTTCTAGCTGCTTTCCTCCAGTCTTGCAAGGTGGGCCATTTGAGCTCCAACATCATCTCTTGGACACTGGATGCTTTCCCGTGTTGGTTTAAAGCAAATCTTGCGAGTGTGCTGTCCCTCAGTGGAGATGAAAACCCGAGTTTGTGCATGATACAGAGGTGTGGACACAAGGGGACACAATGCTTCCTGGGGAAAACTTCAAATTCCATCAACACCTGGATTAATTAGAGGGCAAGGCAGTGCAACTCTTGCTACATCAGGCTTTTCGCACAGAAACATTACCTGAAATTTCCCCTGAGATAGACAGAACACTCCAATGGAAGAATGAAGCATTTACTACAGAAGATAGACAACTGCTGAAGCTTACCATAGGAGAATGAAGTATTTAACTAAAGAAGACAGACTGTGCAAGCTTATCATGGGACAATGAAGTATTTAACTAAAGAAGACAGACTGTGCAAGCTTATCATGGGACAATGAAGTATTTAACTAAAGAAGACAGACTGTGCAAGCTTATCATGGGACAATGAAGTATTTAACTAAAGAAGACAGACAACTCTGGAAGCTTACCATTGCGGTACGGACAGGGGGTGGCATGGGGTGCAATGCAGACATGGTGACCTCCCTATGCAGAGCCAGCAACAGTAGCACTTCCTTCTGCTCCGCTGCCAAGCGCAGGGCCTGATGGGACAGCATCAGAAGGAAACATGACAGTGCAAGGAGTCAAGTCAGTATACTTTAATCATCCCTCACAGGGCAATTCACCTAACTACTATGGCTCACTGATTAAAAAATTAAAAAATAGAACAATGCAACAGCGTAAGCATTTAAACTAATAATAATAATAAACAGACATACTGGATTATAAGAGTCCAAAAAGGAAAATCCATAGTACAAATGATCACAGCAGAAAACATATCCCTCCAGTTGGGAGGCATTTCCAGATAAAGGCACACCTTAAAAACCATTCTTAATTGATTGATTGATTGATGATCACTTATATAGCTCAATTTCAGCTTCTTCCACTTGCTGAGGTACCATCTGGCAAAGATGTCTTCTGTCGCTTCAGTTTATAATACCAAAACAGCAGGTGACCTGTGCTTAAATCTTCACCAGGCGAATTGCCTTAGAGGTACATCATTTCTTTTCTTTCTATTCTTGCAACTCTGATCAGGTGGGTCCCATGGCATCTGTGAATGCCTGAACTGGGCAATAAAAACTTAATTCTTTGTATCCTCAGTGGTGGCTGTTTCTTTTTCTATCATCCACAGTTGGAGACACATCACAGCAAACAATGGCCAACGACCCAGTTACAGCTAGTGATCACTGACTGGCCAATGGACCAGCCCCCATGTTTAATGAGGGTCACAATTGTGATCAAATTGTCCAAAATCTTATAAAGCCGACTTAGGGGGGTTGGATTTTTGTCAATAAAATCTGTATCAAACACTTTGACTTGTTGTTGCTTTGTGTGTGCATTCATGATTGGTCAGTATCACAGTGGAAACAATATGAGCTCTAAATCTGGAGCAACCGGAGAAATGTTATTTTTTGAAGGTAAAAAGAGCCATGGAATTCGACCCCTGAAAACAGACACGCTCACGGTGAGTGCTTTCGATGCTTTCATTCATGTACATGACAAATCAAAACATTACCTCAGTCACCGATTTGCACAGAGGAGATATCACTTTACACAGTGCGTACAAAATTGATTATCACTAAGTTTTGTTTTTGGAGTTAGAGGCTCCGAAATGTCCCTTGATCGAAGGTTATGTGTGTTGAAATATTTCATGACCAACATGTGCAGACAATCTTGTACTGTGGTACGTCACTGCATCAGGCGCCAATGTTTTATTTTTTTGCCAAATGTCTGGGTAGTTTTAAAAATATATTTTGCCATTCTTCATAAAATTGTTGGTAGAAATAATGTTCAGCAAAGTCTTAGATAAAACAAGCAAAAGGGAAAAAAAGTTTTTCACACTTTTGCACTACACCGGGTTAGTCATGTTACACATCTAGGTTATTTGCTTTGAGCACATGGCCGCATGTTGTGATAGGTGAAAGGTGTGTGATAATATTTTTGAAGACCGTAAAACCCAATTTAAATGTTCATTGGAAATTAATCAAATCTTACCTTTATATGATGATATTTATATTGTAATGTGCGACAGCAGATTGGTTATAAACAGTATATTCTGATCATACTCTTTACATTCTTGCACTTAATGCAATTCATTTTGTTTACAACCTACGTCTTCAAACAAATCATCATATATGGTAGACAATTCAAATTTACACAGGTTAAAGTCATCAAGTTAGGTGTTGAACATTATGATTACAACACGAGCTGTGGAAATAATAATGTTCAACATAATTATAGTGACCATGCCTGTCTGCCTTCCAGAGTTCTAAAAATGTAAGGTGCCAATCTTAATAACATTATTCTTTGGCTGTGATTTTTTTTTTTTTAGTAATATTTATTATGATTTTTTAATATTTTATTATTATTAATTCTTTCACTTTGAAGTTAACTGTTCAATTATTTTTGTCCTAGGCATCCGAGTCAACATGACCAAGAAACACATGGATGGCATGTTGCATGTGCGTTTTCCGGTGACACCCAAAAGCAGCAAAAGTTGCACTCACTCTTACTTGCTCCATTTTCTCTTACAAAACACTTACTTGTTAGTTAAATAATAGGTATTACTTATTTTGTTATGAAAAACAAACTACCATGGTGTCTCATTAACGTTATGTTATTCACTACAACAAAATTAATGCAGCAAACACTGTTCACATGGAAATAGTTATATGTCTTTATACTTTACAGTAATAAAAAGTTACTGATTTATCATTTTCATCAAGAAACAAACAGCACTGTACCTCTTGTTGAAATAGTAATGTACAACACATTTCTTACATCATTGCCTGTTTACATTAAGCAAACTTAAATCTGAGGGGAAAAAAATCATCAAATCTTCCTTGTCACATATTGTTCTATTAAAGAATAACTGTGTTTCAAAATGTGTTGCTTTTTATTCATTTAAAAATGTTCAAGACTGGCTCTATGTTGAACATTATCTATTGCAAAAAAAAACATGCATAGCATGCTGTTCTGTGTGACACAGAACAACAACAGTTCACTTGATAATACTCGTTAGGATCACATCTTGTAAGGTCAGTGGGGTTTTCGCAGTTAACTGCATGATTAGCATCACAGTGATGTGGGCTTGTTGTAATGTGTAATGTTCAACATATTGTAACAAATCACACTGAAAGTCAAATTTCTCAGGAACAAAGAGCAGCACTGCCTTCTCCCTTCACTGGTGGATGACTTCACATGTGTTCATTCAAAAAATGCATTACTCACTCACATCCTGTCAACTTTATTTTCTAGTACCTCTGTCCTCTTTTCTTGCTCTCCTTTTGGCACTAAGTCAGCTACAAGGAATGCACTAAAAGAAATTGTTAAATTTACTTAAGTAAAGAGAAAGATAAGTAACATGTAACTTGGCAAGAAACAGATATTAAACTGTCATGTCTTGTGGCCTAGAGCATTAACTTCAATGTGTTTTGTCAATACTGTTTGAATGTGAGGAATCTGTATGCTTGTGGAACACTTGCTGACATAAACTTGACAAATGTCAAGTGTGGGACCATCCTGGTCTGCAGATATAAAAAAATTCTCAGGAGGTTTTTTCATTTTTTAAATTTCTAATGTCTGAATCATTACACAAGAGAGAGACACACGCAGAGATGGAGGGGGAGGGAAACAAAGAGACAGAAAGAAAGAAAAACTGAGAGAGAGAAAGAAAGAGTCAGAGAAGCTTTTCAGGGTGCTGTCACAGGATTTGAATACTACTTTAGTTTCAATTTTTGCTGTTGTTGTTGTCATAATTCTTAAATTTATTGCTGAACACATATATCACCCCACTGCAAAGTAAGAAATCACTCCATGATTGTTATTAACAACATACATCCAAATTAGCAAAAAACACTGCACATCAATCATTCAGCAAAAACTGTCTGCTTCATCAGCATGCCCATGTGACACCAGAAAGCTGGGAGAGAAAGCAGTTCAACATACCTGCAGCATCTGCTGTAGATCTTTAGGGTCTCCAGCCAACTTCAGCTTCGCCACTTCATCACGGATGGGTTTGTAGTGCTCACTGCATACCAAGTACCTGTCAGACACCTCTTCCACCTTCAGACATACAGGATTTAAAATAGAAATGAGTGCATACAAATGTCTGTCAGACACCTCTTCCACCTTCAGACATACAGGATTTAAAATAGAAATGAGTGCATACAAATGTCTGTCAGACACCTCTTCCACCTTCAGACACACAGGATTTAAAATAGAAATGAGTGCATACAAATGTCTGTCAGACACCTCTTCCACCTTTGGACAGACAGACAGACACAGGATTTCAAGAGATCAGTGTATGCAAAATATCCATCAGACACCTAAACCTTCAAAACTGCCACACAGGATTTCAAAATAGAGATCAGTGTATGCAAAATGTCTGTCAGACACCTAAACTTTCAAAACTGTCACAGCTAGGATCTCAAAACAGAGATCAGTGCATGCAGAATGTCTATCAGACACCCAAACTTTAAAAAAAGACACAGGATTTCAAAACAGAGGTCACTGCATGCACACCCAACACCTGTCAAACATGTACTCTACCCTCCACCCTCAAAACCAGCAACATGGAATTTCAAAGTAGAGGTCAGAGTACACAAAGTGCTTGTTGGACACCTTCTCAACCACCAAACTACAAACACAGGATTTCAAAGTAGAAGTCAATGCACATCACCATCTGGGTGAAATAAAATCTATCAAACCACAAGTAAACATGCTTCAATTTTCATGATACACATCATTTTAAATTTGAAGAATATACAAAACAACTTAAGTGGAAGAACCCAGAATGCTGAAGTTAAAAAGGAACATTCTGTGGTCACATGTGAAGCTTGTAAATATATATACCCTGACCTACGCCAGACGTCAATGAGAGAAGCATGGATATTTCTGTGTATCAGCAGAGACTTCATTTCTGAATCGACTGTACTCACTGCAGAGATGCTGCAAAGATGATCTGAACTGAACACTATGCTGAGGATAAGGTGGCCAGCATAACATGTAATCCCTTGAGTAAATTCCTGCATGCATGGCATACCTTCTTTGCAGGTTCCTGGACTATGATCCAGTCCAGCAGACGTTGCTGCTTTGCAGTCTTGGCCAGTGTCATGTAGGCCTGGATGCCATACTCCCGACAGAGCTGCCTGATCACAAACTTCCTGCCACACAAAACACGTGCCGGGTAGTGAGCTTCCGGAGGCATAACACAACTTTCTATGCCCCAAGACACTCACCGTACATGTGGTAGTCAGTATACGCTGTGATTAACAATGATGTAAGTCTGTAATGATGTGAGACTGTAATGACGTAAGTATGAAAATGAAAAAAAGATGACTGCTAACGATATACCGCTGGGGGAGTGAGAACGTGGCTGACTGGAAATACGGCGTCCATGTGTTGTCCAACACACAGCACATCATATGCCAAATTTGAGGGAATTGTGGAGAGTGTGGAGTCAGCTGGTATTGTGGAGCCAACTGCTCTGTTGGTGGGCAACTCAAGCTCACAAATGTACAGAAGTGCATTTGTGTAAATCTGTGTCAGGCAGGTGCAAGACTCAGCATTCTTGCAGAAACTGCATAGACACTCTTGGGAGATGTGAATGATTTCCATTTCATCCTTTGGATGGCAAATAAGACTTGTGAATAAAGGGCTCTAAGAATATCTACATTTTGTACAGCATCGACTTGTTGCGGCAAAGAACAACCTTTCAATGACTGGCCTCTTTGACTTTGAGAGGGCAATCAAACAGTTACAGACACAAAATGACTGAACTTCCTGTGGCATAAAACACATACATACACTGACAGAGAACTTTCGGATGCACAATATGCATATTGTACACATGTGGACATTTAACTTTGTTAGGCACAACACACAAGTACTTATGTACAGTGAATTTCCTGAGCTGAGGCAGAAAATGCAGTATAACTTTCTGGGCATGAAACACCTACAGTATAACTTCCTGGGCACAGAACACATACAGTGGAACTTCCTGAAGCACAAAACATACAGTGGTCCTGGGCACAAAACACATACAGTATAACTTCCTGAGGCACAAAACACATACAGCAGAACTTCTTGCTTCATGCCTCTAAGTTATACATTAGAACTTCCAGAGGCAAAAAACACATACATTAAAACTTCCTGAGGCACAAAACATACACAGTTGCACTTCCTGAGGCACAAAACACACACAGCAGAACTTCCTGAGGCAAAAAACACATACAGTAAAACTTCCTGAGGCACAAAACACATACAGAACTTCACGAGGCACAAAACACATACAGCAGAACTTCCTGAGGCACAAAACACATACAGAACTTCCTGAGGCACAAAACACATACAGCAGAACTTCCTGAGGCACAAAACGCAAGCAGTGGAAGTTCCTGCGGCAAAAAACACAGTGGACCAGGATGGTAAAAATTGGGCCAAGTAAGAAACTTCTGGCAATGGGTCAAGCATGCATGGTTATATTCTGACATACTCCAGGCTTTAAAGGGAGAACATCTGTCAGTTCTGGGTTCTCAACAGAAGGGACCTCTGCAGGTGCAGCACACAAACAAGAAACAAATACAATGATGGGATTGAATCACTATCACAGGACCCTCACATCCTGGGAGTTTGAGGCAGCATACCTTGGCCAGTCTATTGTTTCATTCTGACAAGCAAACTGAAGCTCAGACAGCAAGTCCTCCAACTCTTCGCTGATGACGGGCGAACCTCCTGGAGTGACAAAAGTGTTGTGCAGAATGTGTGCGCAGGCGTCCAGAGCATAGCGCAGACGTCCCAGAGAGTAGAGGGTGGTGAGAGCCCCACGTGCAGCGCTCAGGCTGTCGATCTGGTCACGCAGCATGTCAGCCAGTGACAGCAGTCGTTCCTCTCTGCTGAGGTCAGCACAGGTCAAGACATCCTGCTCGTGGTGAAGATCCTGTGCAAGCAAGGCAGTCACACTCAGCTGGTTTCACCGCTCACGATTAGTGCATGCAGTATGTCTACCAGACACCTAACCCTTCAGTTCAGAAGGGGGATCAGGGAGGGGTGCAACATGCAATGAAGGGGGGAGGAAGGAAACAAGCAGTAAAGGAGGGAGGGGGGAAATCCATGAGAGGGAGGAGGGATAGGGAGAGATGGAATACGGAGCTGGGGGGGGGGGGGGGGGGGGACCCAAGCGAGAGAGAGGGCAGGGCAGGACGATGCATCTGGCCCCCCTCACTACTCCTGTTGCCCAACAGAACACACACCTCCATCCCTCCCACCCAGCCCACCTCCCTTTCCCCAACAGAACACACACCTCAATCCCTCCCACCCAGCCCACCTCCCTTTCCCCAACAGAACACACACCTCCATCCCTCCCACCCAGCCCACCTCCCTTTCCCCAACAGAACACACCTCAATCCCTCCCACCCAGCCCACCTCCCTTTCCCCAACAGAACACACACCTCAATCCCTCCCACCCAGCCCACCTCCCTTTCCCCAACAGAACACACCTCAATCCCTCCCACCCAGCCCACCTCCCTTTCCCCAACAGAACACACACCTCAATCCCTCCCACCCAGCCCACCTCCCTTTCCCCAACAGAACACACACCTCGATGCAATGAATGATGAGCAGGCTGAACTCCAGCAGTGTTGGCGTCCCGGGCTGCTCAGCGGCCATCGCAGCCATCTCCTGATCTACTACCAGCTTGGCGTCCCTCAGAAACTCATCCAGGTACTGGTACACTTCTCTCTCACTGAAAATGCAGCCATGGGAAAAGGGTTGAGAAGTACAGCACTAGAATAAAGCATTAAGCATTACTGACATTCATGATTCAACCTTGTTACCCTTAGCCTGTGAGGATTAACTGCAACAGAAGGTGAGGCACATGTTGTCACTGATAATCATCATCATACCCCTCATCATTGCTGGCTGTTTTTTTTCTTTCCTCTTCTTCTGTTAAAAAACTGCCACCACCATCATGAGTACCTGTGCTAATAAATACCCAGACAGCATGAAGGGGAAAAACTAATCAATTCTAAACATTAAAAAAAAAAACAAAAAAAAAACTGCTTTCATGTCTGAACTGTATTTTTATAAAACAAAGCAAACAACCAAACTGTACAAAATTACAATAGGTGAAGTCTTATCTTGCGGAAATACCCCCTCATGGCATACTGATCCTGCATCACCACATGTGAAATGAGTCATCAATCCCCTCAAACTCTCAGGCCTTGTACAGTAACACTGAGGGAAGCGATGTACAGAAAGAAATGAGTATCCATCCCCTCAAACTCTCAAGCCTTGTACAGTAACACTGAGGGAAGCGATGTACAGAAAGAAATGAGTATCCATCCCCTCAAACTCTCAAGCCTTGTACAGTAACACTGAGGGAAGCGATGTACAGAAAGAAATGAGTATCCATCCCCTCAAACTCTCAGGCCTTATACAGTAACACTGAGGGAAGCGATGTACAGAAAGAAATGAGTATCAATCCCCTCAAACTCTCAAGCCTTATACAGTAACACTGAGGGAAGCGATGTACAGAAAGAAATGAGTATCAATCCCCTCAAACTCTCAAGCCTTATACAGTAACACTGAGGGAAGCGATGTACAGAAAGAAATGAGTATCCATCCCCTCAAACTCTCAAGCCTTATACAGTAACACTGAGGGAAGCGATGTACAGAAAGAAATGAGTATCAATCCCCTCAAACTCTCAAGCCTTATACAGTAACACTGAGGGAAGCGATGTACAGAAAGAAAGACATGACACATATACCTCTAAGCAGGGAAACATATCCCTAAGCAGACACATATATATACAGAGACAAGGCAGTGTTGATACATGTGCCTATACAAAACTGATACACATCAGTAAAAATATGACAAACACAACACTGTCTAATCAGACCACTCACCTGTGTTTGAGCAGTAGTCGGAGCAGGAAGGACCTGAGGACAGGTGTGGGGTCAATCAGGTCATCGTGAACTGTCATGTGCTTCGTCTGCAGCAAGGTCCTGCCTTTTGACCTGCACATCAACACACCCACAAGCAGGTTCAATGTCTCATACTTTTCACAGCCCCCTCCAATTCCCCCCCCCCCCCCCCCCCCAGCCACACACCCTTTTTCTCACACACCATAAATCTCAATCATGATCAGACACTGATCCTGGATATTATTGGAAGAAGAAAAAGAGGAAAGAAAAGACATAGTAATGCCCACAAGGCACAAAATTATGCAACTCTAGCTCTTTGGTTAATACTTTTGCCTAATTGACATTTCTCCACAAGTTGGTCGTGCAACTTTTTGTGAGTGTGTGTGGATCAATTTTACTTTTGGTACTTAGATACTGAAACCCAACTCAATTTGCCAGATTGTCAGCTTCCAGTATTTAAATGCTGCAACCCAACTCAATTTGCCAGATTATCATCTTTTGGTATTTAAATGCTGAAACCCAACTCAATTTGCCAGATTATCAGCTTCTGGTATTTAGATGATGAAATCCAAATCAATAGGCTGTTTGCCACGGTGCTATTTTAAAACCGTTTTGGTGTTACTTCCTCTGATTTCAGGCAGGCCATCCATGCCTGACACAGTAGACAGTGTTGTGACATGCGATGTTTTAAAAAAAACTAGACTGTGACAGCCATAAGTGATATCTTTGAAAACAAGGAATTAGTACAACAGGATTGAGGAAGCAATGTTTAGTTAGGTTATCTATGTATGTAAAGAATAGTTCAATTGAATTCAAGGCAGTCAGGCAGGCATATAGCTGAAGAAGCCAGAGACTAAAAACAGAAGGGAATGATGGTGGAAAAGAAAGGGCATGCAGCTAGTGTAAACACTTGTACCCTAGTACTTAATAATAGTGCCAATGGGCCAGTTGTGGTGAATCATGGATAAGAAAGAAAAAGATCAAAAGGAAAGAAAGAAGCCGCAATTGCATCACACAAGGATAGGCCTACATGGATGTAGCCAGACCCCTGCCCGGGGAAAGGGGAAAACCCTGCACATTGATCACAACAGAGGTAGCCCCCTGATGAGATTCAACCACTGATTTCTCACTGAGGTATCACAAAAAGAACCAAAAAGTTTATCTTAAGTTTGAGATCAAACTGAAGTTAACCGTGAAGACGTGTTGCCAGCTTGGTTATAAAGGAAAGAGTCAACCCTTTGATACAGTAACCTGATTTATTAATCATATAATAGTAACATTATTATATATGTGTGCATATGTTAAAATAGAACACCCCATTAAAATTATGCATAAACTGAATTTCTTTTTCATTGTGGACTTACTTTCAGCCAGGAGGATAAAATAAAAGCGGAGAAATCTGATGAGCATCATAGACAACAACGTATGAACAAAACAGTGCACTCATGCGCTATTATTTTATATGTAAGTCAAGAGACATCTTTTAAAGTTTACTCTTACTGCTGCTACTTGTCAGTAACAAAACACAGACACACACACACACACACACACACGTGCGCACGCACACACACACATACTCAATGTTTCATGCATATGTAATTTTCAAGAATTGTCCATTAAGGAGTAAATGTTGAAGAATTGATTTGCACACTACAAAAGATTTTATTTTTATTTTTAGTGCAAACATATTTTATATTTTTTTGTTTCTAAAGCATATATAGGTATTCTGGGACTGCCCCCATTTGGAAAAAAGAAGAAAAATGATCTGTGTGGAGAAATCTGTGAGTGCTGTTCCCAAAATTCAAGTGTGTACTACATAAGAACAGCTTCATGTAAATCAAAATGCTTTGTACCATCTGGAAAAACAATTTTTTTCATACTGTAAAGAAATAGTGTTTAGAAAATGAGTCTGAATTGAAACATCTACTTTTTTTTCATAGTGTAAATGATTAACGGTAAACAAAAGTGGACTGTGTGTGAACAAAAAAATATTGTTTACACACACACGCATGCACGCACGCACACACACACACACACACACAATGAAAGAATGATTACACTGTATTACAATATGACAAACATGTGAAACTGCAATGGGTGGATGTAATAAAATTATGGTTAAAGAATATGAACAAATGCTTATGGAAAGGAAGTAGGAATGAGAGTGAAAGCTGGCCTTACTGCAGAGGATGTACTTGGCCAAAAACTTTTTAAGAGAAAGAAGTCAAAACTGTAAGCTGCCCGATGCCAGAGGCATGATCAGCCGTGTCAGGGCTTCATTCTCAAAGGACTGAATGGGAAATGCTGCTAAGTCAGTTACTCTGTGAGCATCGAGACAAAATGGTCTCTTAATGCCTGGACTCATCGTTGCATACGCTAGCTGACCATCCTGACACTCAGTCAATAGTACAAACTACGCGTCTCTGCCCGAGGTGTGAAGCCAAGGTCAAGGTCGCGGCTCCGTGGCAAACGGCCTACTTGCCAAATTGTTGGCTTCTGGTATTTAGATGCTAAAACCAAACTCAGTATGCCAGATTATCAGCTTCTGTATGCCCACATGCACCAATATTTACTAAACAATTCAACCTCATGTTTTATGACCTCATGCTCTGTATAAATAAACATGTTTAGTAATGCACTTTTATGCCATTGATTTTTGTGAGAGTAGCTATGTGTTGTATGTTTTTCCGTAATTAAGTCATAAAGCCTTTTTAACTGCTGAAATCGCTTTGTACATTCCCTGTTACTATTATTTAAGAATTTGTTGTTTCCTCCTGCTCTACTCAGAAGCTACCATACAGTAAGCCCCCTTTTGAAAATGATGGCACTGAATGTCCACCATCATATTCTTTTATTTGGAATTCATAATATATACCTATACAACACCACATGAATAAAATAGTTTTCTTTATATACCTGAAATGGCAACTGAATCCAGTTTGTAATGCTCATGACAAAACAAACAGCACACTGGTATGACTTATGTATCAGCACCCATTCTTTCCACTGCTTAATTAAATGTTATTCATCCCATCAAGAAGCAGACATGCACAGCCACTGCCATCACTGCAGGGGCACCAAGACCATCACCGCAGGGGTACCAAGACCATCACTGCAGGGGCACCAAGACCATCACTGCAGGGGCACCAAGACCATCACTGCAGGGGCACCAAGACCATCACTGCAGGGGTACCAAGACCATCACTGCAGGGGTACCAAGACCATCACTGCAGGGGTACCAAGACCAGAGCTGGGACTGTGGGAATCTTTCTGCTTCTAGCCTCATCTCACCTGCGGGTGATGTAGCCGAAGATGTGCTTGATGGCCTTGTGTTCCGGGGGTTCCCTGCCGGCAAAGCACAGCTGGGACACCACCGCCATCAGGAACCCGCTCACCTGCCGTTGGTACCGACCCAGCAACTCCGCCGCTTCTCTTTAAAAAAAAGAAAACAAATGTGTGTGCATAATCTGTTAGCTACTTCCTCTAAACAATAGTGGAGCCTTTACTCCAAAAAACAGCTTTCAAGGAAACAAAGTTCAAGTTAAAACTCTGAGTTACATTTAACCAACTTTATTGTACAGTCAAATGCATCAGCCAACTTAGATGTTTGGCACGGCTTAATTCACACTGGCCTCTGTAACTTCAGCCCCTTTTGATGCTTGTAGCAAAAACAGCAGGCAGTACCTGTTGCGACTCTGCGTGGAGCTGGGGTCAAAGCCGCGTGGCACAGGTGCCCGACACTGGGGACACATGGCATCAGCCTGGTTACCGTAGCAGGCATCCATGTAGCAGCTGTTGCACAGCTGGTGTTTGCAGGGAAGCTCTACGGGTGCTGACTCCAACTTCACCTCACAGTAAGAGCACTGGCCAACCTTACTGAAAATAATTGTAAGAATGAATGTTTATTTGCGCCTCACCTCAACAATCACAAGGTGCTTACATTCAAAATACAAATACATTGGAGCAAACCTTTTACAATTGTATTCATCCATAAAAGAAAATTCCATTCTCTTCCCCCCCCCCCCCCCCCCCCCGGAAATCTGGCTTCAGTATTTAGCAGTCCAGTTATGTAAATTGGTGTTATTGCTTACAGAAGTGAGATTGAAGAAATCTGAAAGTGGATAAGTAGAAGACGACAACAGGTACAGAACCTTGCAAACATGAAACATGTATTCCATTAACTCCTTGCAGTTCTTTCCCTTGAATTTTGATCACAGGTGATTGATGGACAAACTTCCCATTTTAGCAGTTAAAAAAATGAACCTAGTATTTTTCTGCGAGAAATACATCAAGGAAACTCAGTCTGGGCAGTTTATGTGCAAAACGACGTCATTTAGATTATTTTTCAATTACAATTATGCAACGCAAACGCGTAATGCAGCATATTCCATTTTGCTGCCATTTTCAATTTTGTTTGAGTTCAGCATACACAGTGCGAGCGTATATTTGGTGAAAATGAGTTCTGATGAGTCTTCAGACTGTGAAATACCGTATGATAGTTCAGATGAGGTGGTCTGGGAGGAAGAGGAGGTGAGCGGAGACAATGACAATGATGGTGAACCTGGATTTTTAGATCAAACTCAACGGGCACCTGGACTTCAGGTGGTGTAAGTACTTGTTTACACTCGTCTCTCAGTGAAATCATGACATTTCTTCGTGTTCTCATCAAAAACTACAACGTTATAACGCTGGAACTGATATTTATGCCTGCTGCTTTGGTTTTCAAGCCCGAACAGTATGAACTGAAAGATTTTACCTGTGAAATTTACAGAAACGAGTGGATAGGCGAGACTGACCTTTGAACTTTGTTCTGTTTCAAGTCTAGTCCATCAGTCAAACATAGCTTGTGCTCGTGACAGTTAGGTTAGTGACTTAGATTTATCTGCCATTTTACACTCTCAGTTTCCTTCTTCTTTTATAAAATAAGAATGCCATTGCACAAGTGTTTTTACATTTCAATTTTTACTTTGTTACACATACAGAGACCAAGGCTACAACACACAGGACTCAGGGACAAGGAACCCCCTGCCCCCCTTCCACCCTGCTTGTCCACCTGGTGTCTGCATCGTGGACTGCAAGACCAGTGCTGACATCAGTAAGTTTCTGCGTCCCATGGACTTCTTAAAACTGTTTTTTACCCCTTGCCTGATAGGCATGTTGTGTACTTACACAAATGATTATGCAAATACTGTTGGGCCCCAGAAACCTTCCCTCTGCCAGTGATGGAGTAACACCTACCCTAAAGAGTTTTACTGGTCTTTTGATGTACATGAGTATAGTTCATAGTATATAACACTTTGCGTAAAACAAATAAATGGTGGAAAACTCTCTTTTACCACTTTCTTGATATTGCACGTGTGAATGCATTTATCTTGTTTGAAGATTTCAGAAAGAAGCATGCAGATATACCAGAGCTACAGAGACCTGACAGATATGGACAGCTAGACTTTACAACAGAGCTGATTAGGCAGTTTGCAGATCTTGATGTACATGATGTTCCTCTTGTTTAAAAAAAACAATGTGTGTTCACAACGCATTCTATTATCCCTGTTATGACCAAGGAAAGAAAAAATTGTAAAAAATGTTACAAAGAGAAACAGACAGAGCAGAAAACAAATGTCAAATGTATGGGTTGTGAGACTTACCTGTGTTTCCAGAGTGATAGAAACTGTCTGCTCAGTTTTCATGAGTGTTGGTATAATTCACTGTAATGTGTGTGCATATGTTGCACTCCATTTTCAATGGTTTCTTTTCCATCACAACATTATGAAATCTGTTTGTGATTACAGGATTATGAAAACATGTCGGTGTTATAACAAATGTAATATCTATTGCATACTGCCTTGTGGTGTTGAGCATTAGCCTTATTACTGCCTTTATAGGTGATGTTTTCATGTGGTTTGGTGAAATTGATTTTGGTAAGCTTCCATTTCTGGAGCATAAAATCTATAAATATTGACTTAGATGTGTGAAACTTGGCTTGTTTGATGGGGCAATGGTTCTTGTTAAATAATAATCAGCTGCTGTTGAACTAGGACTGATATCCTGATTATTATTTTTCATTATGAAAGACGAACGAGTGAATGTGCGTGGCAATTTCTATTTTTAGTAACACAGTCAAAGTCACATGACAACACATCAAATAATGCAATTTATAAAACAAAACTTGAATTTAAAAGCCCATCCATTTCTGCACATTTTGATATATTACAAACGCATTTTTATCCTTAGGTATAACTTCTTTGAGCGCTTGCAAAACATTCATAGAGAATACGTACAAAAGTGTCAAAATCACAGGAACCGTTGATGACTACAGTAATATTAATAGTGAAGCAAACCCTCCTCCTGATGCCACCATGAAACTCAATCATCCAATTTCTTGTCTGTATTATGGCGGAATAGGGCAGCAACTCATGCCAAACCCATGGAGATGTATATTTCAGAATCAAACCAAATCTGACTGTGATCAGCACACACACACATACACAACTGCACACCTGCCCACACATGCAGTCTCTGTAAAAATATAAAATGTGTTCACATGCAAATGTAGCTTGCTGTGAAGATGTCACCTACCCAAGAAGTCCCTTGATCATGAAGATGTTGGCGTGTGTGAGGAACTTGTCCACCTGCTGCAGACTTTTCTCTTGCTTCATGTTCACGTCCTCATCCTGCAGCAGCTGATGGAAGGAAACAAAGCAACGTTTGAAACACACAGCTACTCTTGTTGTTGATCGCTTTCATAAAGCACTATTCTCTGCTGCTCGTCAGAAGCAGACTCACTGTTCTCTTGTGACTCTAAACGAATGGATGTAGCTTTTTACAGCATGCTTTGAATATCCACCCAAGGCATGTAGTTTCAGTGCTGTTTGGTTCTTACATGGCTGGTGCCACTTGAAACTACACCATACAACCATGCACCATATGTTACTTCATGCAAAGCCACATATGTAGGGTGCATGCATGTTTAGCTGTAACCAGCTACTGCACTTCTAGCAGAATGACCCAGGCTTTTTACATGCTATTGCAATAACTCAGGGGAGGAACGGATACTGAAATACGAGTCAGCACAGAAAGTTCACCCTGGAGAAGAAAATTCTCCTGCCACTCCTATTGGGATTTGAACCTGTGACCTTTCAATCAGGAGTCTGATGCTCTAACCACTGAACTATCCCCACTTACCAGATAGGTCTGAAGAAGGAAGTCAAACATGTGCAAGTCAAACATGTTTAAGTCAAACATGTGCAAAAACTCACTGACAAACTGAGATGATAACTGGTTCAGTTATGTCAGTCAGTAATTCACACACCTGCATTTCTTTTCCATCACAAACATTCAGG
This sequence comes from Alviniconcha strummeri, assembly GCA_963584105.1. NCBI lineage: Eukaryota > Metazoa > Mollusca > Gastropoda > Provannidae > Alviniconcha > Alviniconcha strummeri. The sequence goes on along the minus strand of OY757544.1, from coordinate 29,576,153 downwards.
AATAACATGGTACTTAAACTAGAACTGTTGGAACTGTTTCAAAGGCAATGTTGGGGAAACTTCTGAGAGACGGGGTGGAGCGCACATGGGCTTTACCAAGTGCACAGATACCATCTTGAACTGAACAGTAATTAAACTGCTGCTCTAGGTCATGTATCGTGACACTTTAATCATCTGTGTTTTTATTTTTAAATTTGAAGTGCAAGTTTTTTGAGCATACAAATTTATCATTACACATAATGTAGATTTTTAAAAAATGTCTTTCTGGAAATACTGACAGTCATAGCAAGTGCAAAAGTATCAAACTGACTCATTTGACACAAAGGGGAAAATGTGAACACTGAACAGGCTGCTGGTCTGGTTGAATAAAAAGATGAAAAGAAGGGGATGTTACCTACTGACCACTCAGGCAGCTGGTCATGGTCATGTGTCCACACTTTCCAAGATCATCAGTCTCACCCATCCCCTTCTTTTCATCTTGGAAAGTGTGGACACATGACCATGACCAGCTGCCTGAGTGGTCAGTAGGTAGCATTTTTCTCAGGTACATTAATTAGTTGTTCCAACAAAAGTTGTCAGCCAGTGGGCTGTTCATATCTCCACCCCAATCTTTCTCATCTCTGACATAAATCCTTCTGTGGCTTTTAGATACAAGGAGACACCTCAACAAGTTTAACATCACTGGCACATTACAAGCAGTCAGTGTTGGTCTTTGCCTATCATACTGCCGAAAACAGTTTATGAAATAAAGTATGTACACTCCTAGTTTGGAAATGTGTATGACACAGGACAGAAGAAGAACACCGGACATAAGAAGATGCGACAAAGAAGAACACAGGACAGAAGAACACAGGACTGAAGAACAAGAACAGGGGTGCACAGGACAGAAGAACACATGACAGAAGAAGAACACAGGACACAAGAAGAACACAGGACACAAGACGAACACAAGAAAGAAGACAAACACAAGAAAGAAGACGAACACAGGACAGAAGAACATAGGATAGCAGAAGAATACAGGATAGAAGAAGAACACAGGACAGAAGAAGAACACAGGACAGAAAAACACATGATAGTAGAAGAATACCAGACAGAAGACTAAGTTTATTAGGTGAGTAAGGACCACCTAAAAAGTCCTTCCCACAGGAAAGGGCACCTCACAGACACCACCCCCACCCCCAGAGATGCTTGCCAGCCTTGAGTGACAAATTGGCTAAAAGAGGGAGCCTCAGGTGAGAACACTAACCTTGGAGACTGATGCACTGGTCAACTCAAGCATCCTGACAATGCGACAAATTCCACTCTCACAAGTGGACTTCTATTATCCTAAAATTGATGTCCTACAACAAATTCCACTCTCACGAGTGAACTGCTATTATCCTAAAATCAATATCCTACAACAAATTCCACTCTCACAAGTGGACTTCCATTACTCTAAAATCAATGTCCTACATAAAATTTCTTCCCCACAAAGATGAGCACTGCACAAGGCTGACTGAAAGTATTGCTGAAACTCTGATCCCACCTTGTTCAACAGTTTGAACTTGACACCATTCAGTGCTTTGCGAAGCTTTTCAGGCCCCCGTCTCAGTGGTCCCATGAAGTCAAGGAAGAGCTTCAGGGTGGTAACACGAGTCCATAGGCACCTGCACAGGCAAACCCAGACAGCCAAAGTACACCATGAGGTCAAGCAGTAACAGGCATTTATGCATTTTAAACTGCTGCAAGTGCATTATTTCTTGCCTGCTGGTCAGACTGAGATGAGAGAGAAATCTAGAGCCCTCCCCTGAATGTCGGAGAGACACACACATGTTCTTTGAGTTCAATGAGAAAAGCTTCAAGAAAACAAAATTCTGAATACAGTTTTGTTTTTGTTTTTATGTACTCTAGACATATTCTTTATAAACAGCAAGCAAAAAGATGCAGTATGTTGCACTGAAGTCTCTGTAAAAGGAAACACACACACAATAGGTCACAACTGAATGTTCTTTCACTTAGCAGAGTACATGTTTGACATGTCCTGTTTGTTTCAGGCAACCACCTGCCCAAAGAGGCTGTTGATAATAAGGTGTAGAAATGTACCCTAAGATGTTGTGTTACTCACATGAAGATGCAATGCACCTGTTGATTCTTGTTTATTTATTTTAGCATTTTCACGTAGAATGACCGTGTCTTTATGATTGTTTCTTACTGGAAAAAGGCAAGATATGCCCAACATTTTCAGTTTTGTCCTGTACAAATCAAAAGGACCATTTTAATCATCAAACAACCTTGCTTTGAATTTTTCTCTTGGAAACAAAACACACACACACACAGAGAAACTACAAAGATATAAACAAAACAGCAATGCCAAGACTAAAACATTAATAAACTAACTGAGCAGCAAACACATTTCACTGGTGATGAACAAGACTGGCATTCAGGGAGAACAGCAATCCCTCTGCTCACGTCACTAAAACAAAAAGGCCACACATGGGTATAAAACCAACACCAACCCCTAGAGCAATCCCATCACTGAAACAGGCCACACACGGGTATACTCTAGAGCAATCCCATCACTGAAACAGGCCACACACGGGTATACTCTAGAGCAATCCCATCACTGAAACAGGCCACACACGGGTATACTCTAGAGCATTGCCATCACTGAAACAGGCCACACACGGGTATACTCTAGAGCAATCCCATCACTGAAACAGGCCACACACGGGTATACTCTAGAGCATTGCCATCACTGAAACAGGCCACACACGGGTATACTCTAGAGCAATCGCTCTGCTCACATCACTGAAACAGGCCACACACGGATATACTCAAGAGCAATCCCATCACTGAAACAGGCCACATGCAGGTATACTCTAGAGCATTCCCATCACTGAAACAGGCCACACATGGGTATACTCTAGAGCATTCCCATCACTGAAACAGGCCGCACACGGGTATACTCTAGAGCATTCCCTTCACTGAAACAGGCCACACATGGGTATACTCTAGAGCAATCCCATCACTGAAACAGGCCACACACGGGTATACTCTAGAGCAATCCCTCTGCTCACATCACTAAAACAGGCCACACACGGGTATACTCTAGAACAATCCCTCTGCTCACATCACTGAAACAGGCCACACACGGGTATACTCTAGAACAATCCTTCTGCTCACATCACTGCAGCAGGCCACAAGTGGGTATAACACTAACACCAGCTTCAGCGGCTCTGTGGCCTGGGAAGGCAGCAGCAGCCCAACCCACCTGATGGCCACCAGTTGCTGCCTGCACCTGTCTCCGTAGGGAAGAGTGGCCACCACCGCCATCACTTCCTCCCCCTCTTCCTTCAGTTCACTGTCGCTCAAAATGCGCAGCACCACAGGAGCAACGGTGCTGTACTGGGCGGCCCACTCCAGGCAGCTGTCCTCACTGTCCAACTGACTCGGGCGTGGCTGCAGCTCTTCCAACAGAAGCCTCAGCACAGCAATGTCCTCTGTCTGTTCACACATGCATGCACACACAAAAAGGCATGTATGCACACACACAGGCATACAACAACATACACACAAACACAACATACACACAATACACACACAAAAAGAGAAACTGTTGAGTAATCTCATACAAAAAACTGCAAAATTAACTCTTATTCACCCCCCCCCCCCCCCCACCCACCTAAAAACAACAAAAAACACCTTCTCCATTCATTCCAAAATGGGGCATGGTCATTAAAACTGGAGTTAAATGTAAAAGTCTGTGAATGCTACTATGAAGTGAAATCCTCAAAGATCTCTCTTAAATAGTCTCTGAAGAAAAGTCAGTGTTGGCCATTTTTTTCCCTAAACTTCTTTATGTAGTTGACTGATGTTACTAACTAATTCACTGCCTCTGATACCCACCTCTTCATTCCACCAACAAAATAAACATTGTCTTCACACTTCCAATGAAACAAACATTGCATGTCTTCATACTTCCAACAAACATTGTCTTCATACTTCCAACAAAATAAACATTGTCTTCATACTGACAACAAAATAAAAATGTATGCATACTTCCAACAAAACAAACAGTGTCTTCATACTGACAACAAAATAAACATTGTCTTCATACTGCCAGTAAGTTGGTGTTTTACACACAGTCAACTGGTTGCATACTGCCAACAAAATAAACATTCAATACTGCCAACAAAAATGAACCCTATCATCTTCCTGCCATCACAATGAGTTCTTTTTTTTTTTACTGCCATCACAATGAGTTTTGTGTTTTCTTACTGCCATCACAATGAGCATTTCATTAAAAGCCACTTCTTTTCTAAGACCATGCGCCCCTGGGTGAACTTCTAGGGTGATTTTTCCTATGGACTGCAGCAGAATACCATTTCGTCTGGTGTATCCAGCAGCTCTGAGCAGGACCCAGTGGACCCAGCCCTCAGGGCTTGTGCAGCGCCAGGTCGCACGTTGGCCATGTCCAGGATGGCCTGAAGGCGAGGTCGCATCTGCTCCACCAGCATGTGCAGCGCCACCAGACCGCGACCCACTTCCAGTGAAACCAGTTTGATGCCGAGCTGCTGCAGACCTTTCTCCATACACCTACACAGCAGCTGTGGACAGGTGATCACTGGTAAACAGACAGCACTGTCCCACACCTCTCTCCATACACCCACACAGCAACTGTGGACAGGTGATCACCGGTAAACAGCACTGCACCTCTCTCCATACACCCACACAGCAACTGTGGACAGGTGATCACTGGTATGACAGCTATGGACTGGGGGTCACTGGTATGACAGCTATGGACTGGGGGTCACTGGTATGACAGCTATGGACTGGGGGTCACTGGTATGACAGCTATGGACTGGGGGTCACTGGTATGACAGCTATGGACTGGGGGTCACTGGTATGACAGCTATGGACAGGGGGTCAATGATATGACAACTGTGACAGGGGTCAATGATATAACAGCTATGGACAGCGGGTCATGAGTATAACAGCTATGGACAGCGGGTCACTGGTATAACAGACAGTTGTGGACAGGGGGTCACTGGTATAACAGACAGCTATGGACAGCGGGTCATTGGTATAACAGACAGCTATGGATAGGGGGTCATTGGTATAACAGACAGCTATGGACAGCGGGTCACTGGTATAACAGACAGCTGTGGACAGGGGGTCATTGGTATAACAGACAGCTATGGACAGGGGGCCACTGGTACAACAGACACTTGTGGACAGGGGGTCATTGGTATAATAGACAGCTGTGGACAGGGAGTCACTGATATAACAGACAGCACTGTACCAGTGTCCAACACCTCTCTCCATATACCCACACAGACAGCTGTGTCAGGGGGTCATTGGTATAACAGACAGCTGTGGACAGGGGGTCATTGGTATAACAGACACTTGTGGACAGGGGGTCATTGGTACGACAGCTGTGGACAGGAGGTCACTGGTGTAACAGACAGCTGTGGACAGGTGATCAGACAGCTGTGGACAGGGGGTCATTGGTATAACAGACACTTGTGGACAGGGGGTCATTGGTATGACAGCTGTGGACAGGAGGCCATTGGTATAACAGACAGCTGTGGACAGGGGGTCACTTGTATGACAGCTGTGGACAGGAGGTCATTGGTATAACAGGCAGCTGTGGACAGAGGGTCACTGGTATGACAGCTGTAGACAGGTCACTGGTGTAACAGACAGCTGTGGACAGGGGGTCACTTGTATGACAGCTGTGGACAGGAGGTCATTGGTATAACAGACAGCTGTGGACAGGGGGTCACTGGTATGACAGCTGTGGACAGGGGGTCACTGGTATAACAGACAGCTGTGGACAGGGGGTCACTGGTATGACAGCTGTGGACAGGGGGTCATTGGTATAACAGACAGCTGTGGACAGGGGGTCACTGGTATGACAGCTGTGGACAGGTCATTGGTATAACAGACAGCTGTGGACAGGGGGTCACTGGTATGACAACTGTGGACAGGAGGTCGCTGGTGTAACAGACAGCTGTGGACAGGGGGTCATTGGTATGACAGCTGTGGACAGGAGGTCATTGGTATAACAGACAGCTGTGGACAGGGGGTCATTGGTATAACAGCTGTGGACAGGTGATCATTTTTATAACAGCTGTGGACAGGGGGTCATTGGTATAACAGCAGTGGACAGGGATCAGTGGTATAACAGCACTATACCAGTGCCCCACACATTTCTCCACAATCTAGTCCATAATAATCTGTTTGCAACTGCACCCCTTGAGCCAGCCGTTTTGCAGAGGTTACAGCAGCCACAACAGCAGTGTTACCCATTTCTGCCAATGTGTGCAGTATTTTCATGTGTCCAAACAATGGTATGGTTCCCAGTGTTTGGGATTTATAAAGTGGGTATACACATGTCAGTGCATGCCATTGTATATGGGGGTTGTATGAAGTGAGTCTCCATTGAAAGCTGACTGGAAGAAAAATCCCTGGTCACATTGTGGAACCAAACCTGCATCAGTATTGCCCCTGGCTTTTCAGTCCACAATTCTACCAGCTGAGACATCCCCTCTCCACATGCACTTCATCACTCATTTAAGTCAAACCTTCAAACATTTAGTTTCCCGAAACTAGAAACCTGCCATGTTTTTTATTCCATGCTGCAGTCTTCATCTGTCTCAACTCTCTGTTTGCTACTTGTTTTAAGTTGTGTAAATTAAGCTTTGTATAGCCAGTATGCTCATGTGTGCCACTGCGTGTGTGTGTGTGTGTGTGTGTGTGTGTACATGTGTGTGTGTGTGTGTGTGTGTGTGTGTGTGTGTGTGTGTGTGAGTGAGTGCGTGCATGCTTAGAATAGTTTATGGACAAGATTTTGTACCTTATAAATACTTCACTTAATTCATTAATTTTATAAGCACACAAAGCTATATAGCACAGCCTCTCACCTGGTGTTCTGGCATAGGCATTACCATCATTAAATATAGCGCTCACTTTTACCAAGACCACCTGGCACACTCTCTCACCTGCTGTTCTTGTGTAGGCATTACCTTTACCCAAACCATCTGGCACAGCCTCTCACCTGCTGTTCTTGTGTAGGCATTACCTTTACCCAAACCATCTGGCACAGCCTCTCACCTGCTGTTCTTGTGTAGGCATTACCTTTACCCAAACCATCTGGCACAGCCTCCCACCATCTGGCATAGCCTCTCACCTGGTGTTCTGGTGTAGGCAATATACCAAAACCATCCGGCACAACATCTCACCTGGTGTTCTGGTGTAGGCAATATACCCAAACCATCCAGCACAGCCTTTCACCTGGTGTAGGCAATATACCCAAACCATCCAGCACAGCCTCTCACCTGGTGTTCTGGTGTAGGCATCATACCAAAACCATCCTATTAAGATGACTTGAGAGCACTTTTGGAATCTCGGGAGTAGCACTGTCTTGGTTTGAGTCATACCTAAATGATAGGACGCAGTCTGTTGTGGTTGACGGTTTGATGTCCACACCAATACCCCTTGTCTTTGGTGTTCCTCAGGGATTGGTCTTTGGACCTGTACTATTCACCCTGTATTCACAACACCTGTCTGAAGTCACAGCATGTCACAGCTGTGACTATCACAAGTATGCTGATGACACAGAAATCTCTGACACTGCACCACCTTGCGATTTCACTTCTGCTCAGTCCAACATTCAATCCTGTATAAGCGATACTTTGTCATGGATGAAAAGCAGCAAACTGAAGCTGAACACAGAAAAAACTGAGATGATGCTAGTAGGTTCATCAGTGCGTATCAGTTCGGTCGGCTGCGAGTCTGCAGATATAGGTGGAAGTTGCATTCCTTTTCAGACCACCATTATATACCTTGGAGTGCATCTTGACCAGACACCGTCAATGAAACAACACATCAGTAGCCTCTGCCGCACCATGTCTCTTGCACTCAAGAGAATTGCGTCTATCTGTCTGTTCCTGTCTAACAGTTCCACAAAAAAGCTTGTTGTGTCTATGATCACGTCAAGATTGGAGTACTGCAACGCTACTTTCACAGGTGTGGCCGATGAACAAATCACACGCATACAAAAGATCCAGAACAACGCCGCACGGCTCATCTTTAAAAAAATCAAAGCGTGATCATGTCACACCACTTTTGAAAGAACTCCACTGGCTCCCAGTAAAATACTGCATTCAGTACAAGCTCACAACACTCACTTTCCGTCGCTTTCACGGCACTCTTCCGCCATACCTGTCTTCTTCTCTCTGCACATATCAACCATGAAGCGCTCCCTTCATTCTTCGACAGAAAGACTGCTCAAAATTCCAAAAACAAACTTGAAAACCTTCGGTGAACGCTCTTTTGGTTACAATGCTCTGACTGTCTGGAACTTGCTGCTGGCCAACCTGAGAGCCTCTCCCTGCCTCCAAACTTTTAAAGCTAAGCTAAAAACGTATCTCTACCACCAAGCCTTCTGATTTGTACATGCTAACAGCTACCTGTTTCATATTCGTGTGTGTGTGTGTGTGTCAGTTGGGGGCGAGGGTGGGGACTCAGTGGGAGGGATGGAATTAGACATTGTTAGTTGTCATAATTATATGTATTACGTTTGTGAAACTTAGAAAATGTTGGAGAATGTTGTAAAGCGCAGTGAGTTTGTGTACACCAGAAAATAGCACTATACAAAAGTTATCTATTATTATTATCTGGCACAGCCTCTCACCTGGTGTTGTGGTGTAGGTATTACACCAAAACCATCTGGCACAGCTTCTCACCTGGTGCTGTGGTGTAGGTATTATACCAAAACCATCTGGCACAGCCCCTCACCTGGTGTTGTGGTGTAGGTATTATACCAAAACCATCTGGCACAGCCCCTCACCTGGTGTTGTGGTGTAGGTATTATACCAAAACCATCTGGCACAGCCCCTCACCTGGTGTTGTGGTGTAGGTATTATACCAAAACCATCTGGCACAGCCCCTCACCTGGTGTTGTGGTGTAGGTATTATACCAAAACCATCTGGCACAGCCCCTCACCTGGTGTTGTGGTGTAGGTATTATACCAAAACCATCTGGCACAGCCCCTCACCTGGTGTTGTGGTGTAGGTATTATACCAAAACCATCTGGCACAGCCCCTCACCTGGTGTTGTGGTGTAGGTATTATACCAAAACCATCTGGCACAGCCTCTCACCTGGTGTTGTGGTGGCCTGAGGGGGAAGGTGAAGTAGAGCAGGTCAGAGATGTACAGGTGGAACAGGTCCTGCAGGTTGTCCTCTGAGTCGGCCAGCACCCTCTGCACACAACTCCCCAGTGGGGACTGCTCCACCATGCCCCCAGCCATGTCCAGCAAATCACCTGGCAACACAACACAGGATTCCCGCTGCCAATCACCCGAGCACTTTCAGCCGATCAGAATGTCACAATGTTCTGCGCAAATAGTCTGCTGCATCTTGCTAACAAGCTACAGTGTTGCAATGGAGCGAAAGAATGGTGGATTCCCAACAAAACCTTCAGAGTATAACAGCATGTGTGCACTGGTGGCAAGAGATATTACATGTCAACGACACACAGCTGTTCCCAGACGCCTCTTTAGTTAGAGCCAATGCCCCAGAATCTAGGTCAGCTACGCAGGTGGCCCCACTTGAGATATCTGATAGCTGAGCGGTCGGTCGGGCCACGGACATGCTGCTGCTGCTGCCAACAGTAAATTATAGCAGCCGTCTTTCACCCCCTCCCTTTCCCAGCGCCATCTCACCACAGAGTTGTACAGCAGACCATTGAAAAGGTCTTATTTTGAAGTTTACACAGACACCAAATACATTTGGTACAATAGTTTTAGTTTTCATGCTGCAACAAAACCATTTCATGCAAAAATCACACAAAACATCACATTGTGCACAGTACACACACAAAAAGTACGCAACGTGTACCAATATTGTGAGGTGCTGCTATTTTTCTCAACAAAACAACATATATACATCACAACATCAATATATCTGCTACAGGAAGCACTCATTTAAAATCAGGCCCAACTCTCAAAGAAAAACTCACAGGGGGTGTAAACAGTATACCATTTTGCCAAGAGGGCCTTTCATGCAAACTATGAAAATGTGCGCAGTACACACATAAAACGTACAAAACAAAGCAACATTGAAAAACAGCTCACATGCATCACAACATCAGTATGTTCACCACTGGAAACACTCACTTAAAATACAGAAAGCACCATGTACACTCAGCAGCCCACAAGTTAAAAATTAGAAGCAGCCGGCTAGTACTGACCACTGCTGGTACTGACCTAGATTCCACTGACAGAGCAGCTGTGTGGGGGAGCTAAAAATAGCTCAGCCAGTGAGCCGCCAAAGTGCCCGATTTTAAGCCTGTGGAACAGCCGTGAACAATATACCGCTTCTGTTGTCTTTGTCAACTGTCAGGAACATAGCCATGTTTTATGTCCTTGTACAAATTACCAAGACTCTTTCTCCCTCTTGATAGTTCCATTCCTGTTTACCCTTACACTCTCCGCACCAAGTGCATGGAGATTTAACCATTTCCACAACACACTCTGAAAAGTATATGCATCCATAAATCACTCAATGACAACATTCATAGATAACATAGATAATGACTGAACCAGTAAACTATCCCAACTCACTGCAGTTGAAAGGAAACCACAGCCTACCCTTCACATTTTTGGCCCCCGAGATGGCGTTGTCAACCAGCTCCCACAGAAGCCAGGAGAAAGGGAGGCAAGCAGAGAAAGGGAGAGCACCGGCCCCAGTGTGGTGAACGGTGAACTCATCCAGCTCATCTTTGTCGGACACGGAGCGCAGGTGTTTGTAGTTGAGTTGACACACACTCTGCAGCACCTCCAGCCACACCTGGCGGGCCCACTGGGGCGTGGAAGAGTGGTGGGCATCAGTCTCGAGGCTGTAGAGAAGGTCCAGGTTGTTGTTGGTGTCCAGGTAGGCGATGGCGCCTGCCAGCACTGGCACCACCTTGTTCTCCAGGTACTGCATCCAGGAGCGTCTGCAAGTGAAAACAAATACAAGTACCATTATTTCCTTGGAAGCAAAAGCAAACTCATGTACCTTTCTTTCCCAGCTACAAGGTGCTTTTGGATATAAGGCACACCTGCATCCAGGAGCATCTGGAAGTGAAAACAAATGCATGTACCATTATATCCTGACTACAAGGCACTTCTGGATACAAGGTACACCTGCATCCAGGAGTGTCTGAAAGATCAAAGAGAAGTGAAGCTGGTGACAGAAAATCAATCAAGTGAGGAAGCTGATCAACCGTAAGACAGTTTCTGATTGATAATAACTTATCAAATTATTCACTTCTTGTTCCCTGAACTGAGATCCGCAGTTCTTATTGGCCATTTTTACCAAAATGAAAAAATTCTGCAGAGCCAAAGTTAGCTGCACAGAAACTGGACCCTGCAGGCAAGACTCATGAGCCGGCAGTGCAAGACACTTCCATATGGCCGTGTGGTTTGTGTCACCTGCAATGGAATCTGCCCTATTAAGGAGCGAGGCAGCATGAGAGTGATGTGGAGGGAGGTGACTTTAACTCTTTCAAAGGCAGATCAGACTTGCTCCAATCAAATGCAAGCTTATCTAAACTGAAATGTCCGACTGGTTTTTTTTGTTTTTTTTCTGGATTCTACATAATGTTAGCATGGAAAGTAATAAAAACTGATGCATCACAGCTCTTCAGTGGGTCTGAAGCCCGAGCCATCTAAATGGCATCATTTGTCCGTATCTAAGCCTGGAAAGGTGTGCTTAAGTGCGGTGTGTCTCTACTATCGCTGGTGAATTTGTTTCATGGCAATGCTCTTGTAGCGTTCCCCAACTGAACCCTGGGGTCACCCAGTATGGGTAGTTGTGCACTGACAAATGTATTGCACAAGGTGAAAGGACTGCTTGCATGACTGTTTTTATGATCCCACATGCCATCTTCAGAGAAGTTATCTCCATTTCTGGTGGGTGGACACATCCATGTATAATGTCTGTGTGGTCAAAAAGTGAATGATGGCAGGTCCATGGCTTCAATTACACACCTGAATGTTCCAGCTTTCTTGACAAGGTCCAGTCGGGCAGCCTCTTTTGAGAGCCAGCGGTCTGCTTCATGTGCATGTCGCTCCTTCTCCCTCAGTATGCTGCCCACCAGCTTGTGAAGTCCAGAAAAGAATTCGGCATTCTCTGCAAAGGATGACCATGATACACACAAAAATGGATTCTTGATATTATCCTGTCAACTGTAAAGATAAATCCATCACACACAAAAATGGCCTGCTTCACTCATCACGACACATCACTACATTTTTTTTTTTTAATCAAGGTCACTAAAGCTGGTATGAAAGACCAAGTTCTACAGATGATACTGTCATGCCAAGTTCAAACATGACCCACTGCCTTGTGTGGCAAATGCCTACGGTGTTTAAGTTACAGTAATACTGTCAGCATTTGCCTGCTCTGTTCACACTTGGTCTGGTTATTAGTGCCATGAGCTCTTCTTATTTTTTACAGGGTACAGTGCCATACAAGATTATTAGTAGCAGGAATATAATAGTAGTACACCAACACACACAGTTTGGTTGCAAAGATATCATTAGTCCAGAGAACATAGGACTGACAAACTTTTAACAAAGCCTGAACCTTTGCTGTGACCCTGACCCTGAATTCAACATTCCACCCTTATGATGATGTACCATCAGACTATGTTTGGTTGCAGAAGGACAACCAGTTCAGAAGATATAGTTCAAATTGACACATTTGGATCATACAAATCTTCACTGTGACCTTGACCTTGAACATAGCAAAGAAACTGTTTTGTATTAAACTCCAATTCATGATGATGCATCACCATACCAAGTCTGGTTACAAATGGATCAACCATCCAGAGGATATCATCAAGACAAACATTAACTGAAGTGTTTAATGTTTGCTGTGACCTTGACCTTGAACAAAACAATACACTAAAATTTGCAGTTCAAAAGATGCAGTAGAAACAGCCACACTTCCATTATATGAGCCCTCACTGTGACTCTGACCTTGAAGATGGCAACCCAATTTTTGTAAGACGATGCATCACCATACAAAGTTTGGTTACAAAAGGTTCAATGGTTCAGAAGATACCATCTGAACAAACATTAACTGGCATTTTGAATGTTCACTATGACCTTGAAAACAGCAATCCAATATTTCCACAAGACACCCCAGCATATGATGATCTACCAACAAACCAAGTTTGGTTGCAAAAAATTTCTTAATTCAAAACACACAGTAAAAACAATAATGTTTTTAGTTTAGGTAGTTTACATAGTCACAAAATCTTCACCATGATGGCTTCTGCTACTGATGGAAGAACACTGATTACAGATAAACATTTCATACAAATCAAGAAGCAAACAAAAATGCAAAAGGAAGAAACTATGACAAAAAAAAAAAATGAATAAGAGATGAGCAACCATCCCACCTTCCATCAGATGCAGCAGGATGGTGATGCGACGTGTGGCACGAGTTGTGCCGTCTTCAGCATCCCTGACCAGGGCCACGGCAGCCTGTATGCTGGAAGTGAACAGGTGCTTGACGTACTGGGGGTCAAATCCCTGAAGTTGGGGCACCTGCCAGCCACTCTCTGCTGCATCTGTGGAGGGGCCAACTCCTTGTTCCAGCTCCACTTGCACATCTTCCACATCAACTTCCATCTAAACCATTGACACAAAGAATGACGGTTCATTTGATTCATTTATTTCATCCCCTTCTTTGACCTTCAACATCAGTTATGGTTACTACTCAAACTGGTTTGACCAAGTAACAATCTCAAACTGGTGTGACTGTAATATAGTAAGTGAAACTGGTATGGCATGTAATAGTCACTGAAACTGGTATGACTGTGTAATGGTCACTGTCAATGATATGACTGATGGTTACTGAAACTGGTATGCCTGGTGCAATGGTCACTGAAACAGGTATGATCATAATGGCCACTGAAATGGGATTAATAGCCACCAAAACTGGAATGAATGTGTGAAGTTCAACAGAGGTTATGATCATGTACATTTTCAAAGCTCTCACTCATCAACACTGAGAAAATAAAAGATACAAGGCTTCGTCCAAGCAGATACTGCACTATCTCTTACACCTAAATTAAAGCCTTGAAAATTATGATCATAACTGTGTCCATATGTGCAACAATACTACAAACCATGCACTCCTCTCAAAAGAAATGTGTTAAGGAAACACAGTATTCAGTTCCATTTTCCAAGGGCCACTATAACCTTCAGAGAAATCAAGGTTATTATCATGCACAGTTTGAAAGAACTCATTTAAATAGCTTCTAAGAAAATGTCAACAGCAAAGATTTTGCTCAGCTCAGAAACCTTTTAAACCTTTTTAACTACCTTAAGTACACATCAAACTAAACCAAAAAATCAGCTTGTGTGTAGTCTCGTCAATTATGTGACAACTACACAAACTTAAGCCTACAGACCAGGAAAAGCTAGTGAAATGACAGACCAGGGAAATAAACCACAGCAAGCTATGTGGAGTAAGTAAGTAAACTGATGTTTTACACCTAGTCAACCAGTGCGGTTATATCAGGGCGATACACTACGCAGAACAACAGACCAGAGGAAGCTATGTGAAATAACAGACCACAGGGAGCTGGGTGAAATAACAGACCACAGGGAGCTGGGTGAAATAACAGACCACAGGGAGCTGGGCAGAATAACAGACCACAGGGAGATGGGTGGAATAACAGACCACAGGGAGCTATGTGAAATAACAGACCACAGGGAGATGGATGGAATAACAGACCAAAGGGAGCTGGGTGGAGTAACAGACCACAGGGAAATGGGTAGAATAACAGACCACAGGAAGCTGGGTGGAATAAACGACCAGAGGAAGCTATGTGGAGTAACAGACTGCGAGAAACTGGGTGGAATACCAGATGACAGGAAGCTGGGTGGAATAACAGACCACAGGAAGCTGGGTGGAATACCAGATGACAGGAAGCTGGGTGGAATAACCGACCACAGGAAGCTATGAGCAGTATCAGGCCAGAGGAAGCTGGGTGGAATAACAGATGACAGGAAGCTGGGTGGAATACCAGATGACAGGAAGCTGGGTGGAATAACTGACCACAGGAAGCTATGAGCAGTATCAGGCCAGAGGAAGCTGGGTGGAATAACAGATGACAAGGAAGCTGGGTGGAATAACAGATGACAGGAAGCTGGGTGGAATACCAGATGACAGGAAGCTGGGTGGAATAACAGATGACAGGAAGCCATGTGGCTGCCAGCCCCTACCTCCTGTCCTTGAGCATCTCCACCACCAGCTGCCAGCAGTTGTTCCCCCTCCTCCCACTCCATGGAGTCCAGAGGCGACGCTTTGTTGGTGTTGATGTCCAGCGACTCCAGGCTGGTCTGCACTGATGCCATGAGGAGATGCGCGGGAGTCTGGGTCTGCAGGACACTGAGGGGGGGAACTGGATGGTCTGTGGCACGCAGGTCGTCAATGTGCACACAGTGCCAGTTACCTCCCTGTTGATCACATGTCAAGAAGCAGGGTTTCAAAAGACGGGTAAAAGTCTGGATATTACAGAGATGCTGTTGCATCATACCCTAGCTAAACACTCTGGGAGTCACCCAGTTTATAAACACACATCATGCCAGGGAATGCATGTTTTTTGAGGGCTTGAATACGTGGGCAAAGTGTCACGATACCACGCCAAGCAAACACACTGACAATCACAACATCTAGTCTATGAAAACAAAACAGTGCAACACTTATACACGCAAACACACCAACAACCACAACATTTAGACTATGAAAATGAAACAGCACAACACTTATAGAGTCAGTAATCACAAACTTAATACACTCTCACTCAAACCCAAACCAATAATACCAAATGCTCTGCCTACTCTTCATCTGAGCACACATGTAGAATAGTGTTTAAAACAAAACATGTCTTTCTAAACTGAGTAAAACTAGAACTAATCATACTGTGGGGAAACTTGAGCACAATGGTATGCTATTGCAGCAGTCTTTTAGGCAACCTCCCTCTTCCTCGCCAGTTCTAAATGTAAGCGTAATATATGACATGTTTCCACTAGGTTACATCACCCAGTGTAGGTAACAAAATCATGACCACTACACATACAGTTATTCACAATGTAACCACTACACACACGGTCATACACAACATGACCACTAAACAGTCGTACACAACATTAACATTACGCAAAAGCTTATACACAACATGCCACTCAACTGACAGGTTATAGTCTCCACTGGAGCACGGAATGACACAATACCATGGCAGACACCAACTCACAAGAAAAACAATAGCATAACACAACTACATTCCCGTCTCCAGACATGGCTTTCAAAAATGATCAAAACTTGAAACCTTAGTTGTAGATTGTCAACTCAAACCAGCACTAACAGTCAAACTTGAGAAAACACTGGAGAGAAGGATGTGAATGTCAGTCTACCAAAAAGGCAGCTGTACCAACGACTGCCTCTCAGTAATAGCTTGCACAGTGCTACACCCCATGAAAATGTTATGGGCTCACAGTGCTGTACAACATCACAAATACAGAGAAACTCTCACCATTATCTGCTAGTGGCCACTAATGAGCTACTCAGGTAGTAAAAAACACGTGTCTGACCTAGGCAACCAACACAACAATGGTCCCCACAAAGATCAGATGTTTGATAACCCCTCTACTGTCTGGCATTGTGGGCCAAAAATTGGATTCAGCTTGGGAGGAGAAACTGATGCAGCCAGTAGGCTCTTCAATGACGGGAGCAGGACTCTCTTTTTTCTTCTTCTGTAATTTTTGTTCTTTTTGTCTCTGTCAGATTTACTCTGTTTAAGGTCTTCCAGATCTAAATACAACACCTCAACAATTACTTTTTTTTTCTCTACACTTCAACCAATTTTTTTTTTTAAATTTAAAGACAAAGAAACTTTTATTAAAATCAGTGCAACTCTCAGAACAGAACTGCTAATTATCAGAAGAATTCCAGCCAGTCAATGATCATAAAAATCAGTGCAACTCTTAGAACAGAACTGCTAATTATCAGAAGAATTCCAGCCAGTCAACGATCATAAAAATCAGTGCAACTCTTAGACCAGCACTGCTAATTATCAGAAGAATTCCAGCCAGTCAACGATCATAAAAATCAGTGCAACTTTTAGACCAGCACTGCTAATTATCAGAAGAATTCCAGCCTGCAGTGAACGAACCAGGAATCCAGAGAAGCAAGCCCCAGCCACACGGGGCAGCTGGACGATGAAGACCACGTGGTGCTGGGTGGAGTCCTCCGGTCGCAGGTCCTGCATGCAGTACTGGGCACACTTGATGAGGTTCTGGTTCAAATCCCCACAGTCACATTGCACCACCAGCAACTTGTGACCCTCCTGGTTGTCACTGAAGAACAGCCTGGAGGGAAATGAGAATGTGAACACATCAAGCTGCAATAAAATACACTGATCTGAATTCTCTCTCTCTCTCACTCATGCACACCCCCCCCCCCCCCCACACACACACACACACACTCTCTCTCTCTCTCTCTCTCTCTGACCTGAGCTGTTGGCAGAACTGTTGCTCTGTGTCAAAAGCCTGCAGAGACAGAAGGGTGATGGCACACACAGGCAGATGCTGACGCAGATCCAGTCTCTCCTGTTCCGTCAGCAGCTTGGAATGAGTTGTCACCTGAACACACACACAGTAATTAACACAATAATCTGCAAACAAAAGCTAACATCCTAACAAATCCTCACAACTTTTAGTCCAATGTGCATGAGTGGATATACATGTCTGCTAATGCTTATCACAGGCATCAATGGTATATCACATATTTCTTTCAAGATTACACCATTATCTCATCAGAGTAGTCTATGTGTGTGTGTGTGCGCCTGTGTGTCAAAGTTCTCTGTGTATGCCAGTATGAGAAAGCAAGCATGGATGTGTGACTGTATGTGTGTGTGTGTGGGAGGGGGGTGCGTGCATGCATGTATATGTATTTACAAATGCATTTGTAGTAATAAATATGTACATGTGTTTTTGTGCATACATGCACACCTGTTTGCTCTGTGCATGCTTGCACACCTGTTTGAGTGCATACATGCAAACCTGTTTTTCTGTGTATGCATGCATATACACTTGTTTGCTCTGTGCATGCATGCACACCTGCATGTTCTGTGCTTGGTGTTCTACTTGCTTGCCTGTTACTGAAAATCTTAACCTGCAGAGCCATGAGAATACCTGTGCCATGGCCACAATGGACTGTTCTGCATGCTGCTGCAGTAGTTGCTGCAGGTACTGCTGCAGGTGTTCGTGCTGCTGCTCCTGATGGTACACCTCGCTCCACTCAGGCTCACGCGAGCGCACCACCGCTTCAGGTGTGGCACACCACAGCAACAGGCGCTGGCTCTCTGCTAACACCTGGTCAAATGTTGGAACGTACAGCACCTGGTTCATCTCATGTGCATTACATTATCAGTGCTGTTACAGATGCCAAGCTTAAAGCAGTTTCTTAACAGGGGAGAGAAAGCTCTTGCTGTAGCAAAGAATGGAATGAATTTTTTTTCTTTATACCAACTCAACCATGACAGTTATATTAACAATATATTTTCATTTTTTTATAATGTGCCTGTCTCAGTTCTAAAAACAAGCTCCAAGCATAGTACAGCATCACATCAATCTCATAATACATAGCTAAGAATACATGCATAAAACACGGATCTAGGTAATACAGTTGCATCTGACAAGACAATGATTATGACCAACTGATAAAGATATGTACTGTATATTAATAAAATCGTATATTTATGTTTAACTTAAAATTGCAGCTGCTTTTACAAGACAATAAATAGGGAATGAGACGCTAGTAAAGGAAAGTATTAGAGCGAGACATTTTATCAGAACACAGTAAACCAACTGTAAAAGACCACTACCATTTTTGCAAACAACTGTAACAAGCCGTGCTCTAAATCCATGAGAGGGATTCACATACAAGACACTTGTATGCACACACAGCTGAAGTGGAATGAAAGGCTGGATGTGCGTGGATGTGAGCTGAACATACTTCTGTGTTGTAGCAGCAAGTATTGGAGACAGAATTTGAGCATCACTTACCCAGTGCTCACTGGCAGCAGGCTTCAATGTCCTGCCCTAGGTGCCTAGTGCTCAGCAGGCTTTAAAGTGTCTGGTCCTATGGTGCCTCTAGTGCTCATCAGGCTTTAAAATGTCTGGTCATATGGTGCCTAGTGCTCCAGAGGCTTCAATGTCCTACCCTAGGTGCCTAGCAGCCAGCAGGCTGTAAACTGTCATGCCCTACAGCACTTAGTGTTCATTCCAGGCCAGATGAGGCACTCAGAATATTCATTGTCATTAGGATAGTAAATGGTGTGGCCATTACCTGTGTATTTGTGTGTGCGCGCGTGCATGCTTGGGTAATGTTACTGTACAGGTGACAGATGTAAGCATCAGACTCAATAAGAAAAACAGTGTGCTAAAGAAAGAAGACAGTGGGGAAGGAGATAATAGTGTCCACTCCATATTACCCGTCGTTTAGCTGATGGGTTGTGGGCTACGTCCAGCATGTCCCACACCTTGAGGATGATGGCCGGTGCAGCATCAGGGTGATAACCCATAAACACGTCTCCCACTACCACCTCCTTCTGCAGATCCCTGGTAAAACAACACCCCAACAAAAATGCTTTATGTCAACATCACGCTGCCAAGTGCTCACATAGGACAGTCAACTGCCTTGGGTACTTAATGAAAAAGGTTACTAGTCTACTACTGGCTTCTACATCCAGTGAAAGCAGTCAGTCCCTGTTTTGTCTTGTACTGAAACTCATCCATTTTCATCACAATCTACTACCTTGCCCTGGCACATGTCATGGGTCTAGCAGGTGCGGTGGTGATATCGTCATTGGCCTATCTTTATGTCGATCACAGTTCCCTACCTTGACCTGGCAGGTGTCATGGGTCTGGCAGGTGTGGTGGTGATATCGTCATTGGCCTATCTTTATGTCAATCACAGTTCCCTACCTTGACCTGGCAGGTGTCATGGGTCTGGCAGGTGTGGTGGTGATATCGTCACTGGCCTATCTTTATGTCAACCACAGTTCCCTACTTTGAACTGGCAGGTGTCATGGGTCTGGCCGGTGTGGTGGTGATATCGTCATTGGCCTATCTTTATGACAATCACAGTTCCCTACCTTGACCTGGAAGGTGTCATGGGTCTGGCAGGTGTGGTGGTGATATCGTCATTGGCCTATCTTCATGACAATCACAGTTCCCTACCTTGACCTGGCAGGTGTCATGGGTCTGGCAGGTGTGGTGGTGATATCGTCACTGGCCTATCTTTATAACAATCACAGTTCCCTACCTTGACCTGGCAGGTGTCATGGGTCTGGCAGGTGTGGTGGTGATATCGTCATTGGCCTATCTTTATGACAATCACAGTTCCCTACCTTGACCTGGCAGGTGTCATGGGTCTGGCAGGTGTGGTGCTGACAGTGTCACTGTTTTTATCTTCACCATGATGGCAGTCCCCTACCCTGCCCTGTCACATGTCATAGTTTTCTGGCAGGCATGGTGCTGATAGAGTCTCTGTCTTTACCATTGTGGCAGTTCCCTGTTTTGACCTGGCGTGTGTCATGGGTCTGACAGGTGTGGTACTGACAGTATCATTGTTCTTATCTTTCCGATGATGGCAGTTCCCTCCCTTGCGATGGCAAACATCAGGAGTCCAGCAGGGGTGGTTCTGACAGTGTCATTTGCCTGTCTTTATCTTTATGATAATCACAGTTCCCTACCTTGACCTGGCACATGTCATGGGTCTGACAGGTGTGATGCTGACAGTATCACTGTCTTTATATTCATGACAATCACAGTTCCCTACCTTGCCCTATAATGTCATGGGTCTGACAGGTGTGCTGCTGACACTGTCAGTGTCACTGTCTTTATCTTCATGACAATCACACTTCCCTACCTTGCCCTGGCACGTGTGATGGGTCCAGCAGGGCCGGTGCTGACAAACTCCTTGGCCCACTTCTCCAGGGCCTCAGCCATGTCCAACTGGTCTTTGTTCATGATGTTGTTCAGCGTCAGGAAGTGCTTCTCCAGTCGGTTGATCAGCGGGATGGGGAACTTGTCGTACACCACCTGCTTTTCCGCCACTACAATCAGCCTATGAAAAAGAAACGGGTGGTCCCATGATGTGTCAATAGTAAAGGGAGAGACAAGATTGAAACAAAAGACATGGGGCAGTTCCATGTTACAATAGTCAAAGGGACATGGGGTGGTCCCATGTTTTAATTAAAAAAAAAGGGAGAGACAAGACTGAAACGAAAGACACAGGGCAGTCCCATGATGGTTCAATAGTAAAGGAAAAAACAAGATTGAAACAAAAGACACTGGGCAGTTCCATGATGTTTCAACAGTAAAGGAAGAAACAAGATTGAAACAAAAGACACTGGGCAGTCCCATGATGATTCAACAGTAAAGGAAAAAACAAGATTGAAACAAAAGACACTGGGCAGTCCCATGATGTTTCAACAGTAAAGGAAGAAACAAGATTGAAACAAAAGATACGGGGGTGGTCCCATGATGTTACAATAGCAGAAGGGAGAGAAGAAGCTGAAACAAAAGAGAGAAACTTATGACCAGGACTACATGGCCATGCTGCAGTCAGCATACAAAGCATTCCTTGCTGACAGTTGCTATTTACAACACAGCATAAATACACCAAGTTTTGTTCCTCAGTTAACCTCTCCAAAGCCAACAAAAGACAAGGAAACATTGAGACATGATGCCCTTTATAGAAAGACAAGGAATCATTGAAACATGATGCCCTTTACAGAAAGACAAGGAAACATTGAAACATGATGCCCTTCACAGGAAAGAAATCCCTCCAGCTCATACCTGAACTGCCGGTCAACTCTGCACTTGACTCGGTGTGTGCCCAGCCCCAGGTCCACGTAGCGGTCACCGCCAAGCATGGCATAGTACTGCACACAGCAACACATCTTTCACTTCCTGATCATAATGTAACACTGTACTACACACAGCAACACACCTTTTACTTCATCATAATGTAACACTCAATGCACTGCACACAGCAACAACTTTCACTTCATGATTGTAACACTTGCTGTGCATCACACCTTTCACTTCCTCATCGTAATGTAACACTCACTGTACTGCACACAGCAACAACTTTCACTTCATGACTGTAACACTTGCTGTACTGCACACAGCCACACCTTTCACTTCCTGATCATAATGTAACACTCACTGTACTGCACACAGCCATGCCTTTCATTCATTATCATAATGTAACACACTGTACTGCATACAGCAACACACTATACACTTCACAATCATAATGTAACACTGTGCCGCACACAGTCACACTTTTCACCTCCTGATTGTAATGTAACACTCACTGTACATCACACAGCAACACATTGTACACAATCATAATGTAACACTCACTGTAGTGCACACAGCCACTTTTCACTTCCTGATCGTAATGTAACACTCACTGCACTGCACAGCCACACTTTTCACTTCATGATCATGATCATAACGTAACACTCACTGCACTGCACAGCCACACCTTTCACTTCATGATCATAAAGTAACACTCACTGCACTGCACACAGCCACATCTTTCAGTTCATGATCATGATCATAAAGTAACACTCACTGCACTGCACAGCCACACCTTTCACTTCATGATCATAAAGTAACACTCACTGCACTGCATACAGCCACACTTCATGATCATGATCATAAAGTAACACTCACTGCACTGCATACAGCCACATCTTTCAGTTCATGATCATAAAGTAACACTCACTGCAGTGCTGCCAAGAATGGCACAGTATTGCATACAGCAACACACCTTGTTTAAATGCAACCTGCTCTACATCTGTATAATCCCACTAGTTCAGCTCAGTTCCAGATGGTATCTATGCAGAAGAAAATCCCACGTGTTCCACCCTGTCTCCCAGCAGTTTCCCCAGCACTAACTTTCAAACAGTTCCCATGTTTGTCTTACTGATGAAGGCTCTTCTCATCCTGTCGAGGAAGATTGTTGTGTGCTTCCTCTTTCTATGCCTCTCTTCTCCGGGCGACTGATGACATGGTGGATGTTGAGGTCCCCACCAAGCATTGCTGTACCACACTAACCTACCGCTACTCAACAGTCATAAAGAAACTGATTACTTTTCCAGTCTCTGAGTTTGACATGTGCACCCCCAAGGGCGCAAGAAGTTCTCTATGGACAATATTCAAGATGACCTGGTTGAGGGTCCCACTGTAACCTCTCCCCTGTTTGGAGGCAAAACTTAGAGAATGTTACCTGGTTGAGGGAATCACCGACATTTACCTGGATGATGGCATCGCACAGTCTCACCTGGTTGAGGGCATCATAGAGACTTTCATACAGGTTCTCCAGGTTCAGCAGGACAACGGTCTGCCCAGTCTCCATGCACACCTTGATGCGGTTGATGTTCCGACAAATCTGAAATGAAAAAGCCAGCATTTTGTGTCATAATGTTGTTTATCATTTGGCCAAATTCATACCTTGCATACACTGCCCTACCTGTGTGCACACACACATTTCCCTGTGTGTCCTCCTGGTCCTTCAGAAAGATGCTGCTACAGATGGAGATGACAGCCAGCTTGCAGATTTTCAGACAGAATGCTTGCCTCTGTGTACCTCCACAACACATCACTTCATCTACCTGTGTGCACCTACGCAATGCATATCATCTACCCTTGTGTACCTCCAGAACACATCATCTACCTGTGTGTACCTACACATCGTATCATCTACTGGTGTACACCAACACATATCATCTACCTGTGTGTACCTCCACAACATATCATCTACCTGTGTGTACCTATACATGGTATCATCTACTGGTGTGCACCAACACATATCATCTACCTGTGTGTACCTCCAGAACACATCATCTACCTGTGTGTACCTACACATCGTATCATCTACTGGTGTGCACCAACACATATCATCTACCTGTGTGTACCTCCACAACATATCATCTACCTGTGTGTACCTACACATTGTATCATCTACTGGTGTACACCAACACATATCATCTACCTGTGTGTACCTCCACAACATATCATCTACCTGTGTGTACCTACACATTGTATCATCTACTGGTGTACACCAACACATATCATCTACCTGTGTGTACCTCCACAACATATCATCTACCTGTGTGTACCTACACATTGTATCATCTACTGGTGTACACCAACACATATCATCTACCTGTGTGTACCTCCACAACATATCATCTACCTGTGTGTACCTACACATCGTATCATCTACCTGTGTGTACCTACACACTGTATCATCTACTGGTGTGCACCAACACATATTATCTACCTGAGCATACCTACACAACATATTTGCCAACCTGCGTGTACTCCTGGTCCTTGGGGAAGCTGCTGCCAAAGATGCGCACGACGTGGCGACCAGGCAGCAGGTTTTCCAACAGAATGGTGAGACCTCCATAGTTCTCTGTCAGCAGCAGCAGGTAGCGACTCTCCCTGAAAGAAAAATGCTCTGAACACAAGAACAAATTCAAAGATACTATCACTGCTGTACAGTTTCCTTTTGCCTCCACAGATGAGCAGTCACAGACATTCCGTGGCATCCAAATATTTGCTTCAGCACGTAACTTGGAGGCACTTAAATGAGTGAAAATGGCTGTCAGATGCTCAACAGAACAGTTACCAATTGCACGTTACAAAGGAATCAAATCAAAAAAGTATATATTAGTATATCCAGATAGCCCCCCACCTCCACCCCAAAGAAAACTTGTGAGTTCATATTCATACATACATGTACCATATTTGAGTTCTGTACACATTAACCCACAGCCCCACCTTCCATCCTGTTTATAACTCATCTTTAATTTTAAAGTTTGAGGCAGACAGTCTACATGGTCAAGTTCACTGACCCGCCCATGTTGTCCCCGCGGAGAGCAGCTCTGATAAGACCGGCCGCTGTACAGTCAGGATCCTTTGGTCGAGCCTGAAACACACCACTTTCCAGGTAACCATAGACACCAGTTCTTACCAACTTCAACTGTTGTGACTTTGAAAAAGAAAAATGTAATGCAAGCCACTGCAGCTCTTAATGCACATTCATTCCAGTGGTGATAGAATTGCATTAGGTATGGTCTCCCTCTTCCCCCAACTCCTGAAATTTCAGTTACTGTTAGCACCTCACTGAAGACAACTTAGTGATCAACAAATACAAATCCAACATAAACATTTGCAGGTATTTCCTGAAGTTTGACATGCAGATCTACAAGTATACTAGGAACAATGTAGCCAAGGTTATCATATTAGCTAGTGCAAAATATTTTCATTCAAACTTGACGAAGCACATTGGATCAGAAGAAAATTCTTAGTGATTTGCTTAACAAGCCAGTCACATCGTAGCCACTCCCTGGCCCAACCCTCAGTTAGCAGCCAACTCCTTAGCCTTCTAACAACAAAATTGTTATGATTAGAATTCTTCTGGCACTGAAGCTCACTCTCCACAGACAGCCCCTGTAGACTGTGCTCTTACCGACTTTGAACCTATATTGGTTGGGGCCCATACGAGCAAATAAAGGCAGATAGCCACTAATCCCCATTTGCTAAAGAGTCCACAAAGTCCAGCTCTCCTTCCACATGTGCAAGTCATCATAAATAAATATAACAATTGGCTTGTGTTTATTTTCTGATCAGGAAAGTCTGTTTCACCAACGTGATGTCAAAAACTGAAAGCTGATTGGTCCAAGTCCAGTGTTCAATCAAAGGTAGCTGCAATTGCAGCAGATGTTGGAGACCCAATGAACCCTTCCCATTCAAGATTTTCCTGTCTCCTCTTTGCCCTCTGTGGTGATTATGATGTGCCTTGATGCAAAAATTCAAATATTCTTGAATCATTTATGGTCTTTAATTAAAAGTGGGGCGGCATCCCACTTTTAATTAAAGACCATAAATGATTCAAGAAATGAACTGGGCTAATTGGATAGCCCTATCTTCACACATGCCACATGTTTTCAGTGTTGTCACCATTTAGAAGGGAAACACAATTAGGGCAGTTATTTGTTTTTCATGCATATGGGCCCATGTGTCTCTGGTCCTTAGTTTCATGGAGCTGCTCTTGCAGATGTCAGAGCTTTTGGTTTTCAGAGTGGAGGGCAGGGCATTTTCCCCCTACCTGTGGTGGTATATGCATGTTGGAGCAGTCAGAATTTCCATTTTGTTAATTTTTTCCATATTAGGATGGATAGGGTGTGTTTTGTACAAATGATATTGGTATGCTATTTGGAGCTGGTGTTTTGGGGTGCAAATTGTTTTCGTTTTCTTTCATTAAGGATGCAATGTAATCAGGTTGTTAGTTTATGTTTGGTAATGTTCCGTTTTATAATCAGGTTGTTAGTTTATGTTTCCTAATGT
The DNA here is from genome assembly GCA_963584105.1 of Alviniconcha strummeri. Classification (NCBI taxonomy): domain Eukaryota; kingdom Metazoa; phylum Mollusca; class Gastropoda; family Provannidae; genus Alviniconcha; species Alviniconcha strummeri. The sequence continues at coordinate 29,549,668 of OY757544.1, read as the reverse complement.
TCTGTTTTTATTCTGTTTGCTGTTGCTGCTTTTATGCATCCTCTCTGTCAAGCACTGTGAACGTGTTCTGTGGATGTAGAACTAAATTCTAAAAACTGGCACTGCATTCATTACATTTTTCTGGAGTGCTAGGCCTCATTCCCTTAAATTCTGTGACACAACACACATTCCTAAGGTAAGGTCATCTCAGAAAAACTGCAATATCGGAACATCTTCAGCCACTTGTTCTGACCTTTTCATCACACAAACTGGATGGCAAAAACCTCCTGAAGGACTTCACAGGGTCAACGGTGTCAAGGCCACCAAAGTTTTGGCGGATGGCAGCAATCAACTGGCGCTGAGATGGCTTCTGCTTGGACTGTGCAGCAAATGCATACACCATTTTCACCAAACTGAAACAAATCAACAAATCACTCAATCTATTTTCATATTTCAAGCCAGGCATTTTTAAGCAATATTGGCAACAAAAACACACAAAATAAAGTATTCTCATGCTCAGTATAGCTTTCAAACCATTCTTTCTAGCATTGTGAATGAACTGAAAAACAAACACCAAAATTCATTTTGCCAACTATTCATCCATCACAAATATCTTGGCTTGTTTTAACTTTATCCGACTATCGTAATTTTAGCACATATTTACACACAAAGGTGGATCCTATACTGATCATGTTATTAAAACAATTAAAGCAAAATGCACCATTTATGATCCAGAACAGGAAGTGAGCTAATTTTACCTGTAGAAGTCTCTCAATCCAAAAAATTCACGTATGCTTTTGGCCTCTTGGAAGATCTGGAGATACGCTTGGGCCAGATCAGGAATGAGAGGCTCCACGTTCATCAAAACCAGCTGATCATGGGTTCTACAAATGCCCCTGAAACAACAACACAAAAGATCAACTGCTGACAGCATTTCAAAAACAATGCAGCATGGCTCTCCCACAACTTTATTTGATCTTGATCTGTGTATTTTCTCACTGAGTCTGGAATTCTACTACCTATATATAAATCAAAGTGCATGTGTGCTTTTTAAACACTTCACAACAGAAACCATCATGGGATACAACAAGCATTCTCACACCTAGATAAATACCACAAACTGATGTAGACATCTGGGAAATGTTATAAAGGTTTTGCATACCTTAGTGTGCTTAATGCATTTGCCACTCATAATAAACTAATGTCACAACTCGTGGCCTACAGCTGTAATATTTGTGTTTGAGCTTTTACACGTGAATGATGTGGTGATTTACAATTAAGGTGATGCTCAGCCAGCATAAAGTAGTCTTTACATATGTCACCTGAGACAACTACCATAGTGGCAAATCATGAGGTCATACAAAAATAAAACTGTCACAAACATCACTGTCCAGTGTAAGTGGCTACAGGCAAAGACACTGCTACAGTATACTACAGTCTAAAGAGTGTTACAAACATCACCTGACCAGTGCAAGTGGCTACAGGTGAAGACAATGCTACAGTATACTACAGTCTAAAGAGTGTCACAAACATCACTGTCCAGTGCAAGTGGCTACAGGCAGACAATGCTACAGTATACTACAGTCTAAATAGTATCACAAACATCACCCAACCAGTGCAAGTGGCTACAGGCAGACAATGCCACAGTATACTACAGTCTAAATAGTATCACAAACATCACCCAACCAGTGCACGTGGCTCAGGCAAAGACAATGCTACAGTATACTACAGTCTAAATAGTATCACAAACATCACCCAACCAGTGCAAGTGGCTCAGGCAAAGACAATGATACAGTATACTACAGTCTAAAGAATGCCACAAACATCACCTGGCTGTTTCAATGAGCTCTTCTTCATCAGGGACGTCTCGCTGTACCAGAATGCCGCGGTTCATCTTGGCCGGGTCCAAAGCCCAGTTGGAGATGCCGATGAAAGCCACCTGCATAATACAGAATACCTTATTAGCGTCAAATTATAGTGTCAATTATTCGCACAAACATCCAGCATGGTTCACTTTCTTGACAAATATCCAACATGGTTCACTTTCTTGACAAACATCCAACATGGTTCACCTTATTGACAAATATCCATCTAACATGGTTCACTTTACTGACAAACATCCAATAGGTTTCACTTTATTGACAAACAACACGGTTCACTTTCTTGACAAACATCCAACATGGTTCACTTTATTGACAAACATCCATTCAACATGGTTCACCTTCATGACAAACATCCAGCATGGTTTGCTTTTATAGCAAACAATCAACACAGTTCTCTTAGATCTGACCATTCCAACATTAACTGCTATCAATATTATAAAACATCACTATTTCTCAACTGCTATCACTTTTACAGAATGTCACTATTTCTTATCTGCTATCACTTTTACAAAACGTCGCTATTTCTTAAAGTGCTAAAAAATAAAAAAATAAAAAATCTTCGACCACAAGCCTTGATTTGTTTAATCACTGACATAAAATAATGGTGGAGATGCTTCTCCATCAGATCTTTCCATCAAACTCTTTGAATGGCAACATCTGAACTGACCACACTAGAGGAAGAAATAGCAAACATTTATGGTACCTTCTTGTTGTCATCCGGAACTTCATCACCTGGACATCCATCCTCCAACAGTGGATGAAGCGTCTGCCGAAACAGTGAACATACAGACATGCGGATCTATAGCTGTCATATATTATGGGCAGAATAAAGCTGTCATATATAACTGGCAGAATAAAGCTGTCATATATAACTGGCAGAATAAAGCTGTCATATATAACTGGCAGAATAAACGCTGCATGGTGCAACTGCCATCGGCAACTGCCATCGACATATGCAGGTGTAAATCAGTTTGCAAAATACATTACATTGCATAAAATAAAAACACACAATACAGTCTGATGGTCACATCAAATAATTGGCCACTTTGGCAGAAGTCTGAACAGCACACCATTTTGTAAATATATATTTTCATTTGTCTTGCAATTAAATTAAAATTTAATCCATCACCTTGAGGGGCATCTTGGGGGAGTCCTCTGCCAGCCCCACCTCGTCCAGCACAACGACCGACACAAAGGTGTCCTTGTTCTTGCCCTTCTGGAATTCAGCGCACTGTCGGAATGTTCCCAGGATGCCCTCAGCTGTTGCCAGGGGGCTGCACTGGAAGGAGACCATCTGGGCCTGCAAGCATCAACAAATACCTGTTGCAGTTTCAACCTGGGCCTGCAAGCATCAACAGATATCTGTTGCAGTTTCAACCTGGGCCTGCAAGCATCAACAGATATCTGTTGCAGTTTCAACCTGGGCCTGCAAGCATAAAAAAATACCTGTTGCAGTTTCAACCTGGGCCTCAATTCACACAACCCACCCAAACCCAGGGTCATGGTCCTTGTAAACCAAAGACCTGGCGTAGCTGTTCAATGCAACTGAATTCCATAGTTGCCAGCATATCTTAATTTGTAGACAGGGTTAATATTTTCTCTTAAGTGCATCGCGCAATTTTGGAAGAGCTGGAGTGCCCACAGGGTAAACAGCCCTCAAAAGATATGTGTAACCGAGTGCATTGTGTGTGTCCAGGGCCATGACCCGTTAACCCTTTCTTTCTTGTCCTTTTTCCTTTTTGATTGGGTGGGAATTTTATGGCCACAATTATCTAAAGTGTTAAAACATGTGCTCTGGGCCTGCTGTGTCCTTTTTCACCCAGTGCCCCTGCAGAAGCAGGTCGCCTTTTAGTGTGCGCGTTACCTGGGCACTAATCAGTCCAATGCATCTAATTCATGGGAGAGCCTGTAAGTAGTTATTTTTCTACGGCTTGTTATTCTATTGTTTCTTACGGATGTAGATGATGTATGTTTATAATGTTACCATGTTCACAATGTGCCTTGATTTTGGTTCTTGAACACGTGGGTAATTTTGGCATCAGACTGCTGCCTGGTTGCAGCTGCCATGGTGTCAGTGTACATAGTGTGTTTAAATTTTAAGTTTTTATGCCACAAAATGACCAGTGCTTGCAACATGTATACAGCTAACCCTGGTTAGCTGATATGTATATAGCCAGGATGTTATGCTGCCATTGTTGGATGTTCAGTCTGAGTGATGCTTTGCTGATGCAAAGTCATCCCTCTAAAGTATGGGTCCTTTGTCAGTGTGGCCGTGCAGATCACTGCGCAGCACAACTTGTTTCCTTTGAGACTCACCGTGACACTGTGAGATACTAGTTTAAGTGCAAGTCATGCACACAATTCATGTGCTTGATTATTAATCATTTTGTCACAGTTACCATCATGTATTATAGTAACCTACAGGTAAACTACATGGTTACAGTATTTATTAAATAATTACTGTTGGTTAGTCTTTACGTTTGTTTCATGTTCGAAATGTTTCGTTTGCTTGTGTCTTTTCCAATGCACTCTTTCCTGGTTGGTGTAATTAAAAGTTATGTTATAGCAACCGCTGACTTGTGACTCTTCATTCATGCTTCCAACCTGCTTCCCTCACTCCCCATCCCGCTCCCCTACATATCTAACACAGATCAAGAACTTTGCTGTTATATAAACAGCATCCTCAGTATCACATGTTGAAACTGGTCTCTCAGCAGAACAATCAGAGTAAATGAATATCATCTTAATACAGAATTTTAATACAAACAAAGCAACAATAACAAAACAAATAAAAATCTGCCCTGACCTGTTTGAGTGTCTTGAACAGTTCTGAGTGAGCGGAGTTGCCCTGCATGGCATCCGACACAATGGTCTTGGCCAGCGACTTGGAGGAGCCCGGCTTGCCGACCAGGAAGAGAGGAATGCGCAGCTCCACGCACACCACCATCATGAACACATTCTCCTTCAGGGCTTGGTTCCTGGCTATGTTGTCGTCCAGGCGCACAGCGTCCAAAAACACATCCTGACAGCTGAAACAGTCCATGAGGATGCCAACAGATGGGACAGAGGATGCCAACAGATGGGACAGAGGATGCCAACAGATGGGACAGAGGATGCCAACAGACAGGACAGAGGATGCCAACAGACAGGACAGAGGATGCCAACAGATGGGACAGAGGACTGCCAAGCTAGGGTACACTAAGGCGCTGCTCAAGTCTCTAACCAGCTGTTCTCTAAGTGCTGGTGTCAAACCATTTTGCATCCTTAATTGGCTATCATCCGATCTACTCAACTAAAGCAGTTATTTTCTGTAGCAAGACAGCAAATTACAGCTCAATTATATACGTTCATATTATCAACTGCTGGCAATGCGCAGTGCCAGATTCTCTCTATGCCTCTGGCCCTTTATCGTTTTTTCCACCTGCTCACCTTAACAACTGGCCTTTGTTGGCCCTCCACCCCCTCACCACTACACCCCGCCATCCACCCCCCTCATCACTACACCCCTCACTCCACCCCCCTCATCACTACACCTCTCACTCCACCCCCCTCGCTATTACATCCCTCACTCCACCCCCCTCGCCACTACACCCCTCACTCCACCCCCCCTCACCATTACACCTCTTCACTCCCCTCACCACTCCACCCCCCTCACCACTCCACCCCTCACTCCCTCCGTCCCCCCTCACCACTCCACCCCCCTCACCACTCCACCCCCTCACCACTCCACCCCTCACTCCACCTCCCCCACCACTCCACCCCTCACTCCACCCCCCTCACCACTCAACCCCTCACTCCCTCCACCCTCACCACTCCACCCCTCACTCCCTCCACCCCCCTCACCATTACACTTTTCACTCCCCTCCCTCCATCCTGCTTCCCGTCTTCTGGAACCCCCAGCACCTCACTGCTCTCATGCCCCCCCCCCCCCCCCCCCCCCCCCCGGCATGGTCACTTGGTGTTCAAACTCAAGTTCACTTGACAGTGCGACTTGCACTTTAACTGATGGACAGTATTTGTCGCATTTCCTGCCAAGTGACAAGAACAAAATCAGACCATTCAGATTCACACCACATGAGGTCTAACCATCAAAATGTCATCAAAAATCTGCGTTCCAAAAATATGTGTAATCTCTAATACACACTGCATGTCCACATGCTACCAGTCTAGGAGAACATATCTAGGATGAGGGCCTACTTGTCTATGATGAGGCACCAACCTGTCTATGATGAGGCACCAACCTACAGCAAGTTCCTACCTGTCCCTTATGATGGCCTACCTGCCCATGATGAGGGCCTGTACCGGTCTACAGCAGGCTACCTGTCTACGATGACAGCCTACCTGTCCACGAAGAGGCCTACCCATTTATAACGAGTGCCTACCCACCTACCTTTCTATGATGAGAGCCTACCTGTCCACGAGGAGCCCCACCTGTCTATGGTGAGTGCCTACCTGTCTATAGTGAATGCCTATCTACCTGTCTATGATGAGAGCCTACCTGTCCATGAGGAGCCCCACCTGTCTATGGTGAGGAGTCATACCTATGAGGAGTCCTGGTGAGGGCCTTCCTACCTATGACGAGAGCCTACTTGTTCATGAGGAGCCCTGTCTATGATAAGAGGCTACCTACCTGTCCATCATGAGAGCCTACTTGTCCATGAAGAGTCCTACCTATGAAAGCCTACCTACCTATGGTGAGTGCCTACCTACCTACCTGTCTATGATGAGTGCCTACCTACCTGTCTGTGAGAGCCTACCTATCTATGATGAGACCCTACCTGTGCATGAGGAACCCTACCTGTCTATGATGAGAGCCTACCTACCTTTCTATGACAAGTGTCTACCTGTCTATGAGGAGAGCCTACCTGTGCATGAGAAGCCCTACCTGTCTGATGAGAGCCTACCTACCCGTCTATGAGAGCCGAGTCTACTTACATGTCTATGATGAGAACCTACCTACCTATGATGAAAGCCTACCTGTGCATGAGAAGCCCTACCTGTCTGATGAGAGCCTACCTACCCGTCTATGAGAGCCGAGTCTACTTACATGTCTATGATGAGAACCTACCTACCTATGATGAGAGCCTACCTGTGCATGAGAAGCCCTACCTGTCTGATGAGAGCCTACCTACCCGTCTATGAGAGCCGAGTCTACTTACATGTCTATGATGAGAACCTACCTACCTATGATGAGAGCCTACCTGTGCATGAAGAGCCCTACCTGTCTGTGATGCGGGCAAACAGGTCTGGACCATTGGGCAATGTGAATGGTGGCTGAAAATGAGCAACGATGTGTCGGTCGTAGGCCTCCTTGCTGCGCAGACAGGCTCGGTAACACACGCCCAGTGACAACACCAGTGCCTTTGTCATGTCAGATAGCCGCTGATCATCCCGAAACAGGATCTGTACATGCTGATCATCCTGAAACAGGATCTGTACACGCTGATCATCCTGAAACAGGATCTATACATGCTGATCATCCTGAAACAGGATCTATACATGCTGATCATCCTGAAACAGGATCTGTACACGCTGATCATCCTGAAACAGGATCTGTACACGCTGATCATCCTGAAACAGGATCTATACACGCTGATCATCCTGAAACAGGATCTATACACGCTGATCATCCTGAAACAGGATCTGTACATGCTGATCATCCTGAAACAGGATCTGTACACGCTGATCATCCTGAAACAGGATCTATACACGCTGATCATCCTGAAACAGGATCTGTACATGCTGATCATCCTGAAACAGGATCTATACATGCTGATCATCCTGAAACGAGCTATACATGCTGATCATCCTGAAACAGGATCTGTACATGCTATCATCCTAAAACAGGAGCTATACATGCTGATCACCTTGAAAATGGATATGTACATGCTGATCATCCTGAAACAGGAGCTATACAGGCAGACCATCCTGAAACAGGAGCTATACAGGCAGACCATCCTGAAACAGGATCTATACATGCTGATTGTCCTGAAACATGAGCTAAACAAGCTGATCATCTTGAAACAGGATATAAACATGCTGATCATCATGAAATGGAATATATACCTGCTGATCATCCTGAATCAGGATATATACATGCTGACCTGAAACTTGATACATACATGCTGATCATCCTGAAACAGTATATATATGCTGATTATCCTGAAACAGGATATGTACATGCTGATTATCCTGAAACAGGATATGTTCATGCTGAGTCCTCAAACAGGATGCTCAGAATGGTCATGCGTGCAGGTGCCTTTGTGTGTGTGAGTGCTTGTTTATGCGCTATGAATAGTCTCTAGGGACAAGATTTTGCGCTCTAAAAATACTATTATTATTATTAAACAGAATATCTATACATGCTGATCATCCCGAAACTGGATCTATACATGCTGATCATCTTGAAACAAGATTTTTGTACACTTTTACAGACTGATCCACAGAAACAATGTTGACGTCCTAGCTTTAATAATAGACAATGTTGATGTCCTCGCTTCAATAATAGACAACGTTGATGTCCTCGCTTCAATAATAGACAATGTTGATGTCCTCGCTTCAATAATAGACAATGTTGATGTCCTAGCTTCAGTAATAGACATTGATGTCCTACCTTCAGTAATAAGACAACACTGATGTCCTTGCTTCAATAATAAGACAACACTGATGTCCTAGATTCAATAATAAGACAACGTTGATGTCCTAACTTCGATAATAAGACAATGTTGATGGCCTAGCTTCAATAATAAGACAATGCTGATGGTCTAGCTTCGATAATAAGACAATGTTGATGCCCTAACTTCGATAATAAGACAATGTTGATGTCCTAACTTCGATAATAAGACAATGTTGATGTCCTAACTTCGATAATAAGACAATTTTGATGCCCTAACTTCGATAATAAGACAATGTTGATGTCCTAACTTCGATAATAAGACAATTTTGATGTCCTAACTTCGATAATAAGACAATGTTGATGTCCTAACTTTGATAATAAGACAATTTTGATGTCCTAACTTCGATAATAAGACAATGTTGATGTCCTAACTTCAACAATAATGGGCTGTATCCATAGCAGTGAAATCAAGCTTAAGACACGCAGCACTTTTTCTGGTCCTGTTTGTTCAGAATTGAAACAGGACTATGAGCGTCACCATCAGAGATGTCATGAACATGACTAGCATATGCGACAAAAATATTAAATATACCATGATCCAAGCTTTTCTGCTCTTTATTAGTAAAATAAATTGCAAGGAGCTCAAACTGCAAGGCAAAAATGAACTTTTGTATTCATAAACATTGCTCAATAATAATAATGAACATTTGTAATGCACTCAACAATACCCTGAGAACTTGCAAAAGGATTTATCAAACCTAAATATACAAGTCAGTCAATAAAACAATGAAGCCTGCAGATAGAAATAGTTACACATTTTCTATGCTTTCATGCCAACTTGCATCTTTGCTTATATGCTCCTTGATTGTATGTATCAGTGTACAAGTTATTAATAACCAATTTCTTTTTAAACAATGTAAATGTAGCTATATATTTTGCCTGCCAGGCTGGCAGAACAAAGAGACACATGTTTAACAGTACCCAGACATTTTGTGATATAATCTGACAACGCTACCTCTTCCTCATCCTCCAACACCACAGAGCCAAGAGATCCGGCAGATGCCTCCTTGTCTTCCTCTGCCTCAGGCTGTAGCTTCTCACTGAGGAGGTCAAACAATGTGTGTGATTCCCTGGCTTGCTTCAGGAACCAGCTGGTTACAGTCAGTGCACGGTCCACGTCACGCAAGCTCACAAAACTGCATTCATCCTAATGGAGAACAACACAGAACGTAGGCAAAATGACTGTAAAAAGCATGCATACAGACTGTCAGCTAAATGAGAACATGCAGAGTTCATTTCACTTCAAGATGGTACCTACACACTTGGAAAAACCTATATGTGCTCCACCCCATCTCTTAGAAGTTTCCCCAACATTGCCTTTGAAACAGTTAAGCACAGTGTCTTCCAAAGTCAAATTAATACACAAAATGGTTCTCACAATAAAGATGAGTGATTCTATGTTCCTGTTCTATCATTCCTGGAAATAAAGTATGAGCACGTAAGTAGCAGTAGAACAAAACCTCAAGCTTATGTCTTGGCAAGCATTTAAGTGCAAGATGCTGCCCAAATATGGGGAGCAGGGTTAGCTCAGTGGTTAGAGCGCCAGACCTATGACTGAAAGGTTGTGGGTTTGAGTCCCTACAGGAGAGGCAGGAGAATCTTCTTCTCCTGTGTGTGTGTGTGTGTGTGTGTGTGTGTGTATGAGAGTGTGTGTGTGTGTGTGTGTGTGTGTGTGTGTGTGTGTGTGTGTGTGTGTGTGTGTGTGTGTGTGTGTGTGTGTACATCTTTCATGTAGTTATGCTTGAACCCTTGTTGATGTCAACATTATGTTTTAGCTTTTTGTGAAATTGCTGATAACATTTTCCATCTTGATGTATATTATGTGTGTCATGCTTGTTCAGCGCTTTGAGCTGCAGGGTAGGCACTTTACACACTTCCATTATTATTATTCTCCAGGGTCAACTTTCTTTGCTATTATTTCAGTATTTCTTCCACCCTTGTGTTACCATGGTAGCACATAAAAGATCATGGTCATTCTGCCAAAAGTGCAGGTGGCAGGTTACAGCTGAACATGCATGCACCTTGTGTATGTGGCTTTGCATAAAATGACATAGTACATGGTTGTATGGTGCACAAAGAATGCACCAAGACAGCAGCGGTTTCATGTGGCACCAGCCATGTCAGCGCTGTAAGTACACCACTTCAGTGGATATTTTAAAAAAACATGCTATAAAAAGCTAATCACTCATGTAAAATCGCATGCGACTGCAGTGAGTCTGCTCGATAGCAGACAATAGCGCTATATAAAATGATCAACAACAACAACAAGATAAAAACAGATCAAGACCAAGAGGCATGTCTTTTCCTTCTTTTTTTTAAACAAAAAGAGAAAACAAATGACACCAAGATCACAGATATTCAAATGTGTAGATACATTACCGCAAGAAGACGCATGAATTCCTGAGACTCCATGAGGATCCTGCACATGACGTTCATGCCTGCTTCGTCCAGAAAGGCCAGCTGACCATTGTGCACCTGAAGACCAAGACTCACACAGTTACAGCATGACAGGAGTGAAGCCAACAGTCACTGAAAATTATATCCTTCTCAATAATAAAGACAATTCCTCAATATTGTTGACACTGCCAAATATACGAACAAATCCTTTAAAAGTTATATCTGGATAACTTCACAAATTCCAAAACAGTCCACAGGAAACTCCCCAACTAAGCCCTCACGCTTTCCACCCACAGAGTGTCGGACTCATTTTCTAGTCACAGTCTGACCAAATTTTCCATCACATATAGCATCTGGCCTACATTCCACTCACAGTGTCTGTATGACCATCTTTCCACTCTCTGATTCTGACCCACTTTCCACTCACAAAACTGTATATTCTCTTTCCACTCACACACTACTGAAAGCTTAATGTCTGATCCACTTTCTGCCCACTTTGCTTTCTACTCACATAGTCTGACTCCCTTTGTGTTCAAATAGCATCTGACCCTCTTTGTACTCACATAGTGTCTGACCCCCTGTGTACTCACAGTGTCTGACCCTCTTTGTATTCATACAGCATCTGACCATCTTTGTACTCAAATAGCGTCTGACCCTCTTTGTACTCAAATAGCATCTTACCCTCTCTTTACTCACATAGTGTCTGACCCTCTTTGTACTCACATAGCATCTGACCCTCTTTGTACTCACATAGCCTCTGAACTGCTTTGTACTCACATAGCCTCTGACCCTCTTTGTACTCACATAACCTCTGACCCTCTTTGTACTTGCACACTGTCTGACCCTCTTTGTACTCGCATAGCGTCTGACCCTCTTTGTACTCGCACACTGTCTGACCCTCTTTGTACTCACATAGCGTCTGACCCTCTTTGTACTCGCAAACTGTCTGACTCTCTTTGTACTCACATAGCCTCTGACCCTCTTTGTACTCACATAACCTCTGACCCTCTTTGTACTTGCACACTGTCTGACCCTCTTTGTACTCGCATAGCGTCTGACCCTCTTTGTACTCGCACACTGTCTGACCCTCTTTGTACTCACATAGCGTCTGACCCTCTTTGTACTCGCACACTGTCTGACCCTCTTTGTACTCACATAGCGTCTGACCCTCTTTGTACTCGCACACTGTCTGACCCTCTTTGTACTCACATAGCGTCTGACCCTCTTTGTACTCGCACACTGTCTGACTCTCTTTGTACTCACATAGCGTCTGACCATCTGCCTGATGTAGAGCTCCTCTACTCGTGTGTTGAGCTGTCCAAAGTCCCACACCAGCGGCAACATGCTCTGGGGCAGAGGCTGCACGCGGTACACCAGGCGACGCATCGGCACTCGCCCTGATACACAATATCAAGAGCATGTTTACCAGCTGATACACAGCACACATACAGTCTATCAGCAACATCAGCTCAAAAATCCAAACTATGTGCAGGTCGCTCAATTTACATTGACAAATGAAATGCTTATCTGATCATATGACCTCACAGGACATTCAGCCACTAAACAAGCAACAAATGAACAATACAGTTTTTATAAACATTTTGTTTTTTAAAGCAAACATAAAAAAGATACCAACTTTAGCCAGCACACACTGGAATAGGCAAAAAAAGAGTAAGTTTAGAAACAGCCATTACAAAAGAGGCATCATACCTTTCAACTTGATTTTGTTGACAGAACAGGAGAAGACTACTGAACTTTCATTTCCATTGCTTTCACTAAAAACAGAACAGCTTCATTTGGAGCAAAACAACAAATCTGATTTGCTTCTAATCCCTGCACACTACAAACAATTTCAGATAGACTCTCCAGTTACCCAGTTTGTCCCCAGTCCTGATTCGGTTTTAATCCCTGCATGCTACAATTTCAGCGCAACTCTCCATTTACCCAGTTTGTCCACAGTCTTGTCAGCATCTATGTGATAGCCAAGGCCTGCATTCTCTAGTCGCTGAATCAGGTCTTCAGAGTGTCTGAAAGAGGAGCAAAATAGGATTCATAACAAATGCCTCACCCAAACTGCAAAAATAACTATCAAGTATGCAAACTGCAAAATAAACCAAAGGTCGACTTCTAATCTTGGCCAACACAAATAAATAACAGCATCTGTCAAACACAGTTCACAGATGCATACACAGAAATTAAGACATCAAAATCCCATGGAATGCACAATTTTTTGAAAATTAATTCAGAGAATACAGATTTTGAACAAAGGAATAACTCCACTGTATTAATAATAATAATAATTATGGCGCCCCATCTTGTAAGAGCCCAGAGCGCTCATTTCATCACACACATACACACACTCTCTCTCTTTCACGCACACTACAAATACACACATTACTGATGAGTTGGTACAATGAGAAGAAAATGACAGATCAATATACAGAAGAAAAGAGGTGGGTTTTCAGTTTTGACTTGAAAGAAGGGAATGCCAGCTCATCTCCTTCATGGGTAGCCAGCAGCCCTGAAATTCTAGATGAGTCATCATCATCATCATCGTTATCAACACTCCAGTGCCCTGTACTATCAGCTTACTTTCTGTAGGGGTTGCAGGCGGCCATCATCTTGAGACTGAGTCATATCATCATCATCACTCTATAGCTACAGCATCAGCTTACTTTCTGTAGGGGTTGCAGGCAGCCATCATCTTCAGACTAAGTCACATCATCATTATCATCATCATTCAGCATCAACCTACTTTCTGTACGGGTTGCAGGCAGCCACCATCTTGAGACTAAGTCATATCATCATCATCATCATCACTCTCCAGCATCAACCTACTTTCTGTACGGGTTGCAGGCAGCCACCATCTTGAGACTCTGGCTGAGGGTGATCTGCTGCCCGTCCAGCGTTCCGTCACACATGACTTCCTTGATCACGCCCACCGCCTCCGTGGTGTTGGCTTCGTCGAAGAACAGAACGGTGTACACCGGGCGGTGTCCGATGGCTGCAGCATTCCGCTGGGCCACTTTCTCTGCTTCTCGGACTTTGTTCATGATGTCTTCACCCGTAGTGCCTCCATGGACCTGCACACAGACACACAGACTACAGCAGTCACGGACCTGCACACACACATAAACTGCATCAGTCATGGACCAGCACACACACACACACACACACACAGAGACTGCATCAGTCATGGACCTGCACAAAAAGAATGCATCAGTCATGGACCTACACACACACAGACTGCATCAGTCATGGACCTGCACACACACAGACTGCACTTGCACACACACACACACACACACACACACACACACACACACACACACACACACACACACACTGCATCAGTCATGGACCTGTACACACACACAGACTGCATCAGTCATGGACCTGCACACAAACACACAGACTGCATCAGTCATGGACCTGCACATAGACTGCATCAGTCATGGACCTGCACACACACACAGACTGTATCAGTCATGGACCTGTACACACACAGACTGTATCAGTCATGGACCTGCACACACACACCGACTACATCAGTCATGGACCTGCACACACACACACACACACACACACACACACACACACACACACACACACACACACACACACACACACACACACACACACACACACCATCAGTCATGGACCTGCACACACACACACACACACACACACACACACACACACACACCATCAGTCATGGACCTGCACACACACACACAGACTGCATCAGTCATGGACCTGCACACACAAAGACTGCATCAGTCATGGACCTGCACAGACACAGACTGCATCAGTCATGGACCTGCGCACACACAGACTGCATCAGTCATGGACCTGCACACACACAAAGATTGCATCAGTCATGGACCTGCACACACACAGACTGCATCAGTCTTGGACCTGCACACACACAGAGACTACATCAGTCGTGGACCTGCACACACACAGACTGCATCAGTCATGGACCTGTACACACACAGACTGCATCAGTCATGGACCTGCACACCCACACACAGACTGCAACAGTCATGGACCTGCACACACACACAGACTGTATCAGTCATGGATCTGCACACACACACACAGAGACTGTACCAGTCATGAAACTGTACACAAACACACAGACTGAAACAGCCGTGGACTTACACACACACACACACACACACACACAGACTGCATCACTCATGGACTTACACACACACACACACACACACACACACACACACACACACACACACACACACACACAGACTGCATCAGTCATGAACCTGCACACAGACACACACACACAGACTGCATCAGTCATGAACCTGCACACAGACACACACACACAGACTGCAACAGTCATAGACATGCACAAAGAGACTGCATCAGCCATGGACCTGCACACACACACACACAGACTGCAGTAGTCATGGACTTGTACACACATACATAAACTGCATCAGTCATGGACCAGCACGCACGCACACACGCGCGCACACACACACACACACACACACACACACACACACACACACACACACACACACACACACAGACTGCATCAGTCATGGACCTGCACAAAAAGACTGCATCAGTCATGGACCTACACACACACAGACTGCATCAGTCATGAACCTGCACACACAGAGACTGCATCAGTCATGGACCTGTACACACACACACAGAGACTGCATCAGTCATGGACCTGCACAGACACAGACTGCATCAGTCATGGACCTGCACACACACAGACTGCATCAGTCATGGACCTGTACACACACACAGACTGCATCAGTAATGGACCTGCACACACACAGACTGCATCAGTAATGGACCTGCACACTCTCAGACTGCATCAGTCATGGACCTGCATATATACACAGACTGCATCAGTCATGGACCTGCACACACACACACAAACTGCATCAGTCATGGACCTGCACACACACAAGACTGCATCAGTAATGGACCTGCACACAGAGGCTGCATCAGTCATGGACCTGCGCACACACACAGACTGCAACAGTCATGGACCTGCACACACACACACACACACTGCATCAGTCATGGACCTGCACACACATACAGAGACTGCATCAGTCATGGACCTATACACACACACCTACTGCACACAGACAGAGACTGCATCAGTCATGGACCTGCACACAGAGACTGCATCAGTCATGGACCTGCACACAGAGATGCATCAGTCATGGACCTGCACACATACACACACACAGTCTGCATCAGTCATGGACCTGTACACAGAGATGCATCAGTCATGGACCTGCACACATACACACACACAGTCTGCATCAGTCATGGACCTGTTATACAGACCAGGACTGGGTCAGCACAAGAGGTTTTCCTCTTTACACATGTACAATGAATACATCTATTGTTTCACCTCTGATAGTGTCTTCTTCAAACACACTCAAGAAGTGCCTAGCCAAGGTCAAGGCCATTAAATTCAATATTACATGGACAGTCAGATACTGGAATATCGTGTTATACAATTTTGGATGAGCAACACAGAGATACCCTCTGCTTTGTCAAGGTAGGTTTGGTAGCATGACACTGCCTTGGCAAGTTTTCCTCCAAAAAAAACCTGACTCACATTTTCCACAGAACATTTTCATCAGACATTGCTATATTCAACATCCATTTGAAGAAAAGTTACAACAAAAAGCCATCCTCATATGACTACAAGAAAAAGAAAATCATTTCCATATGGCATTTTCATACCACACCATATCTGCAACCGACTCAGTGAAGCTTGTAATCTGTCATCCTCACCTTGACGAGCACCATGGTGTTGATGTCTTTCCGTCTGGGAGTCTGCAGAGCACAGAGAAACTTGACCAGCCGTGTCTTGCCGCAGCCCGTCTCCCCCATCACAATCACCGGGATGTTGCACCTGAACACACAGTGAGACAATCACCAGGATGTTGCATCCAAACACACAGTGACACAATCACCGGGATGCTGCACCTGAACAGTGGGACAATCACCGGGATGCTGCACCTGAACACACAGTGGGAATATCATTGGGATGTTGCATCTAAACACAGAGGGACAATCACCAGGATGTTGTACCTGAACACACAGTGGAACAAGCACCGGTATGTTGCACCTGAACACACAGTGGCATGATCACTGGGATGTTGCACCTGAACACACAGTGAGACAATCACCACGATGTTGCACCTGAACACACAGTGGGACAATCACTGGGATGTTGCACCTGAACACACAGTGAGACAATCACCAGGATGTTGCACCTGAACACACAGTGAGACAATCACCAGGATGTTGCACCTGAACACACAGTTGGACAATCACCAGGATGTTGCACCTGAACACACTGTGGGACAATCACTGGGATGTTGCACCTGAACACACAGTAAGACAATCACCAGGATGTTGCACCTGAACACACAGTGAGACAATCACCAGGATGTTGCACCTGAACACACAGTGAGACAATCACCAGGATGTTGCAACAGAACACACAGTGGTACAATCACCAGGATGTTGCACCTGAACACACAATGGGACAATCAGTGGGATGTTTACCTGAACAGAGTGAGGCAATACC
This sequence comes from Alviniconcha strummeri, assembly GCA_963584105.1. Lineage (NCBI taxonomy): Eukaryota > Metazoa > Mollusca > Gastropoda > Provannidae > Alviniconcha > Alviniconcha strummeri. Next base: position 29,532,132 of record OY757544.1, on the reverse strand, counting down.
TTTCTCCAAAGATTGTACATGCCATTGTCCAAAGATTGTGCATGCCACAAGACTAAACTCTATGGATACATGGTTCTAACTCTGATGATAAGACAACAGGAAAAGGTAAAGCTTAGAACATTTTCATAATGTAATTGCTCCTTGATGAATGAATAAAACACAAATGAACTGAACCAATCTGAAAGAAGTCTTCTGCCAAACACAATCCTTTTTGGAATAATTTCAATTTGCAGCCTTTTGTCAAAATGGTTAAAATTTGTTTTAAAAATATCAATATTAACCTGAATCTCATGTAGATGGCCAGAATCTTCTTGACATTGTCAGTGGTGAGTTCGTATGTGTCATCCGGGTCGATGATCTGGTCATTGTCAAAGATTTCCTCATCATACAGACCCAGCACACGGTACAGGCGCAGAAGGCGGTCCGCTCTATAAAACCAGAAAAGCAAATGCTTCATCCTGACATGGTCCATCAGTTCATCCCACCACTAATATGAAGACCATGTAAATTGTAATCCTGCTACAGCTAATCCTTAATATCTCAATTATCATATAATTTCATGTTTCTGACACATTTATGAGCTTATGAGCTTGAAATTCAATCAGTCACAAAAATTGGTGTATATGAGAGAGCAGACTTCACTGGACATTACCACACTAAGTCCAAATGAATTCACTTATACAGTCTCCTAGAAATGTGTTACTATCCCTATCCCTCTTAAATGCAAGCCTCAAAAAAAAAAAATGAACAAGTTGAGTGACAGTCATACTTTGATGAGACAACTCCCTAGGGCATATAACCTGTGGTTAGTTAGTAATTGGATTTTAATGTCCCATCAACCACACAGAACTGTCAAACGCAGGTCATAAGCAAATGCACATTTCAAAACTCTTCTCACATATGTAAACCCTTTTCTCAAGTCAATCCACAAAACCAATCGCTTCACAGTGAATCAATAAACATAAAACAAAACAGACACACACAAACATCAGACACAAAGTTTCAGTGAGTTAGTCCCTTCTACACATCTATGAGCTTGAAATTCAATCAAGGTCACAAAAACTGGTGTATATGAGAGTGTAGACTTCACTGGACATTATTTTCGCACTATGTCAGAAGCACAAAAGGCTAGAACCTGTGGATGTACCGTTCAACCCCCCCACCCCCCCCCCCCCCAATGAACTTGTCATTAGATTATGGTGACTTAGACTGGTGCAAAAGAGTTAAGTACCACAGAGATTATCAGCATGTAAGGTTGAAAGGGTTGCACTCACAGCCTGAGAAAAAAGCCAACCTGCATTATGCAATGGCTGGCATCAGAGGTCAAAGTTTTTCGTCTTCTTTTGTTAATGACCATCGACCACAAAACTGGCCATTACTGTCATTTTTAGTGCATGCTAGGTTATTTCGTTGTTTCCATAGTCCAGAAAAACAGTGACATGGACTACAGTATCTTTAACATGCGTATGTGATCTTTCTGCATGTATACACACATGGGGGGGGGGGGGGGGGGGAGGGGACCTCAGTTTATAGTTTCATCCAAAGCACTTTGTGGAGTCTACACAGAATTTGACTCCAGAGATCTCTCAGGGTGGGAGTAAAGCCTAGCACATCACAGTCATCCATCCATTTGGTGACCACGCTCAACTGTGCTTAACTCTGACTTTCGAGAGTGAGTGCACTTACCTTGCACGACTGACTCTCCCAAGTGGAACCCTCTTGAGGTCAAGGGCTTGGCAGAGCTGCCATTTCATGATGACATCACCATCATCAAGTACTGATGTTGGCAGGATGTCAAAAGTTCCCCGGAAAAACAACAGCAACAAAACCTGCTTGAGGATGAGGTAAGCAACTACTATCTAACACTCACTCCACCAAGCAGTTCATGTCAGGACAAGCTGAGGTGTTGGCAGAGTTGTTGATTTGCAATCACATCACCATCATCAGGTACCTACCTAGGCAGGGCATCAAAGTTCTCCATGAGGGGGACTCTGTTGAGGACGAGGGCCTGGTGGAGTTGTCGATTCATGATGGCCTGCTCCAGGACCTGGCCTGTCTGTTGGTCCACCAGGTTTCCGCTGGCTGCATCGATGGAGAATCCCAGGAATGTCAAGGAGTGTCCATCAGGGTTGAAGAAGATATAGGGATGAGGGCTGCAGCAACACAGACACTAACATTTTTCATTCCATGGTTGTACATCATCATATGATTCTGTGTCACCATCAGACACCAAACTTTCATGTACATCACCATATACTGTGTGACTATCAGACATCAACACGGCATGTTCCATGGCTGTACATCATCATAAAATTATGATTCTGTGTCACCATCAGTCACCAAAATTTCATGTACATCATCATATGATTCTGTGTAACCATCAGGCACCAACATTTCATGTTTTATGAATGTACATCATCATATGAGTCTGTGTGACCATCAGGGACCAACATTTCATGTTCCATGACTGTACATCATCATATGATTCTGTGTCACCATCAGACACCAACATTTCATGTACATCACATACTGTGTGACTATCAGACATCAACACTGCATGTTCCATGGCTGTACATCATCACATGATTGCGTGTGACCATCAGACACCAACATTTTATGTTCCATGCCTGCGCATCAACATACGATACTATGTGACTATCCAACACCAACATTTTATGTTCCATGCCTGTGCATCAACATACGATACTATGTGACTATCCAACACCAACATTTTATGTTCCATGGCTGTGCATCAACATACGATACTATGTGACTATCCAACACCAACATTTTATGTTCCATGGCTGTGCATCAACATACGATACTATGTGACTATCCAACACCAACATTTTATGTTCCATGGCTGTGCATCAACATACGATACTATGTGACTATCCAACACCAACATTTTATGTTCCATGGCTGTACATCATCACATGATTGCGTGTGACCATCAGGCACCAACATTTTATGTTCCATGCCTGCGCATCAACATACGATACTATGTGACTATCCAACACCAACATTTTATGTTCCATGGCTGTGCATCAACATACGATACTATGTGACTATCCAACACCAACATTTCATGTTCCATGCCTGTGCATCAACATATGATACTGTGTGCCTATCACACCAACATTTTGTGTTCCAAGGCTGTACAACATATGACACTGTGTGACTATCAGACACCACAACTTTTTTTTTACAGTAGTGCCTCATCATGTGATACTGTGTGACCATAGCACAGTTCACCAGGATTCTTCTCTTCTTTGTCTGCATTCATCTTTTGTGGAGACAGAACACCCATTCTTTATCAGACAAATTGCACATGTGACCGTTTTCAACTGCCCTGCACTGGGCAACTGCATTCTGTCTTCAACAGTTGACCTAGTGTGTGCCAGGAGACAAATCCCTTGCAGCACCAAGGAGCTGAACCTGCATCAGACCTGACCCTCATCCCCCTGAGCTTCCTCCCCACCGCAACAGGATTCAGACCAGTGCACCCTAAGCACCGTTGGTGCTACTCAAATGTTCACTATCAAATCATCCAGCTGATACCAAGTGAGTGGGCACCTGCATATTTAGTAGTTCAGTAATATTCATTCAAGTAAAATGTCATGCCAGAACATCACACACTGTCTGGAAGGTTAACACACCTGCTTTCCCACGTGCGCCTCATTTCATACTGCTGGATGTCAGTGGTGTCAGTGTCATCAGCCACAAGAGCTGCCAGTGACTCTTCACTCATCTTCAGGGAGCGGGTAGCAAAGTCCTGGTGAGAAAACAAAACACACACAATATACGCACTCCTTTCTTTCTGCATTTCAACACGTTTACTGCCACGGAAGAATCAAACTACACTTCAGCTGGACCGACACTATCCTGCTTAGCAATACAGCTTCAAAGATCCAACAACCTGCACACATTTCTTCTGCTTGTGAATGTCTGCTGGATATTATGCTAATGCTAGCTAAAGGAAGCTAAATAGAGGGGGTGGAGATGACTGACCACTGATGACCTCAAGCATACAATTGATGCCTTCAATGGAATAAAGGCAGCTAGACAGATGGAGGGCGGCTGTGACTCACCACTGACAACCTCAAGCACATAACTAATGCCTTCAATGAAACAAAGGAAGCCAGACAGGAGAGGGAGGGGGGGATGGCAACTGACCCTGGACATCTGGATGAGGAAGCGCAGCACGAAGACGGAGAAGCCGGGCAGGTCTTGGCTGGTGGCCATGCCGCAGTACACTGAGTTCTCAAAGTCCTGCAGTTGCTTGTCCAGGAAGCACACAAAGTGGGTCAGCTCTGACCATGATGGGTTGAGCACCCCGCAGTACCTGGGTAGAAAATCAGGACAATCTTTTCACCTCTGGCTTTATCATATCAGTGTGCATGGAGTAGCACTGGGTGATACAAGATGATGGGAACATGCAGGTATTTGTTCCCTCTTTCTTTTGCTGCCAAGACCCCAGAGGTCCAGGCACCTCTCCTCTGTTTCTGCTACCAAGGTTGAAGACCAATGTATGACTGAACACACGACAAGCTCCCCATGTCTGTAAACGGATCCCTTCATCCTGACAAGGTTTGCCAGCTCATCCAAGGTTGAAGACCAATGTATGACTGAACACACGACAAGCTCCCCATGTCTGTAAACGGATCCCTTCATCCTGACAAGGTTTGCCAGCTCATCCAAGGTTGAAGACCAATGTATGACTGAACACACGACAAGCTCCCCATGTCTGTAAACGGATCCCTTCATCCTGACAAGGTTTGCCAGCTCATCCAAGGTTGAAGACCAATGTATGACTGAACACACGACAAGCTCCCCATGTCTGTAAACGGATCCCTTCATCCTGACAAGGTTTGCCAGCTCATCCAAGGTTGAAGACCAATGTATGACTGAACACACGACAAGCTCCCCATGTCTGTAAACGGATCCCTTCATCCTGACAAGGTTTGCCAGCTCATCCAAGGTTGAAGACCAATGTATGACTGAACACACGACAAGCTCCCCATGTCTGTAAACGGATCCCTTCATCCTGACAAGGTTTGTCAGCTCATCCCAGCAGTCGTATGAAGACCATGTCAACTGCAATTCTGCTACAGCTAGTCATTAACATCTCAACGACTACCCTGAACCATGAAGTAACACAAGTGACAATGTCATAAATGCTCAGTTAAAATGTCAATATCAAAGTAAATAGAAAATGGTGGAACTGACAAAATGCATCAAAAGCCATCCTGCACCTGAGATGGGGCACACATACACAAATACATACACATTCACACACACAAATACATACACATTCACACACACAAATACATACACATTCACGCGAGTATGCACACACACATACACAGACACAACCACATGCAACACATACACACACACACAAATACATACACATTCACACAAATACATACACATTCACACAAATGCAAGCACACATGCATGCACACACACACACACAATCACATGCAACATACACACACACGCAATCACAAGCAACACACACACACACACACACACACACACACACACACACACACACACACACACACACACACACACCACACACACACACTCACGTATACTGACAACAAAATCATACTTAAGAAGTGTAGCAAGACAGTCAACTTTCTCGCCAGGAGCAGCTGCGCCCCCTTGTACGTTGGCTGGGGGTTGTTGCCCCTGCGTGTTCAGTTGGTGGAGGTACCGGAAAGGTCGCTGGTAAGTGTCACTGCGGAACTCTTCATCGTCAAACAGGCAGTCATGCTTCTGGTAGCCTGGAGAGGACAGCATTATGACAAAATTGTGTTGTTTCATCACTATTCTGCCCTGACACTCCTGCATCTTTCTGTATGGCAAATAGTAATCACACAAATAACCACACAAGGCACGACTACGCAGCACTAGTTCCTGCAGTGACATCAAAGAAAAGTGATGCTCAAGACGAAGTATTAAGCATGGCTACAAGGCAAAGAGGCCTCCATAAAATGCCAAGAAGATGAGAAATAAAACCAGTCTTTGATTTTTTACTGGGCAAGGAAACCAGACTGAGCATCCAGACCTTAATGTATGATGGCCACATCAAATCAAGTGGGATACTTGCAAGACACTTAGAAAAAGCCTGAGTGATTCAAAATCAAGAAAATGGATTGCGAAGCTTCTGTGCTGTACCCCCCCCCCCCCCCCCCCATCCCCCCAAAAGGCATCATGGAAAACAAAGAGGTGATGTGGCCAAGTGGTTATGGCATTTGACTCAGGACTGAGAGGTTGCTGGTTCAATTTTCCCTTTTCTCTTGAGTCTCAGAGTGGTGGAATCAGCGTCTAGTCCTTCAGATGGGATGAGCAACCAAGGGAGGCTGTGCCACAAGCATGTGCATGCTAACCACACCAAGGGAGGCTGTGCCACAAGCATGTGCATGCTAACCACACCAAGGGAGGCTGTGCCACAAGCATGTGCATGCTAACCACACCAAGGGAGGCTGTGCCACAAGCATGTGCATGCTAACCACACCAAGGGAGGCTGTGCCACAAGCATGTGCATGCTAACCACACCAAGGGAGGCTTTGCCACAAGCATGTGCATGCTAACCACACAAGCATGTGCATGCTAACCACACAAGCATGTGCATGCTAACCACACCAAGGGAGGCTGTGCCACAAGCATGTGCATGCTAACCACACCAAGGCAACGGGAAGACAATGTCACAATGCAAAACATGTCAACTGACAGAGCAGCCATATCTGATCTAAACTGAGTCCTCATCTTTTCCCTTGCCTCCACCCCCACCCCTCCCCACCTTCAGCCCAAGCCAAACAGACCTGTCACAGCTCTTGGATTTCTCATGATGCTGAGACTGTCCTGTGGTGACCAGCAGTTGAGGCTGGGCAGGACGTCAAAGATCTGGTGAACCAGCACCTGTCCTTTCTGTACACACAAAGCACAAACACAGGCCATAAAGATCTGGTGAACCAGCACCTGTCCTTTCTGTACACACAAACACACACACATGACATAAAGATCTGGTGAACCAGCACCTGTCCTTTCTGGACAGACAAACACACACACACGACATAAAGATCTGGTGAACCAGCACCTGTCCTTTCTGTACACACAAACACAGGACATCAAAGATCTAGTAAACCAGCACCTGTCCTTTCTGCACACAAAAATGCACAAGAGTCCCAGTCTGTAACGCAGAAACAATTGGAGGTGGTGTATCTAGGTGGTGAGGACAATGGGCTCAGGACTGAGAGGTAGCATGTTTGAATCCCATTTCAGGCTGCAATACCCCCCTCCCCCAACTTCAGTTTCAGGAGATGAGGGGGGTATTGTTTAGTGTTCAGTTTTTCACACGATACCTTCTCCCCCAAATCATGACATACATGTGTGTACATGTTAGTGAACCAAAACACAGCAGCAAATAAAACCCTGAAGGGGAAAAAATGGGTTGTGGGGGAACACTGTATATATTCCATCCACAACAGGTACATAGGGTAGTTTGCAGAGCAGATTGCATGCGCAGACAGGATGTTCCAGATCTGACAAGGGGTGGACCAAAGAACTTATTTCAACAGAGGCCACAGAGTGACATGTAGCACATAAAACATCGTATCATTTGATGAAACATTTCCGTTTTAATGATGTTGTCAGAGCTGTAAGTACACCACTTTGGTGGATATTCAAAAACGAGCTATAAAAAGCTAGTCACTAATGTAGAATGACATGCCAGCGCAGTGAGTTGGCTCGAGAGTGGAGAACAGTGCTATGTAAAAGTGATCAATGCATCTTCTCAGTACCATCCATTTAAACAATGCACTGGACATGTGCTGTTGTTGCTGCCCCTGGTCAGTGATCCTTTTCCTTTGCTTCACCTTTCTTTGCAGGCATACAGGTACAAGACAGGTTCACGTGGTGTCACCATTTTAGACCAACTGACATGAGAGACGTCACATCAAAGCTTGGCAGTCCTGCACCCAGCTCAAACTTGATTCAGCAATACAAACACAAAAACCTGGTTGCAATTAGGCTACTGTTGACATCACATTTTAAGAAAACGGTGAATGTTGTTATTTATTTGACCATAAAGACTTAACTGTTACCTGTTGATCCTTCTGGTCCAGCAGTGGCACAGTTTCCACCAGGTAGAGATCCATAGGTGAGCACAGCCACACCTGTCCATGACCATCGGTGACACAGCCCAGCACCAGCAAGTTGTACAACAGGTGATCTACACCCTCCTGTACCTGTCATCACACACACACACAGGTGAGTACAGTCACACTGTCCATGACTGTGACACAGCCCAGCACCAGCAGGTTGTACAACAGGTGATCTACACCCTCCTGTACCTGTCATCACACACACATAGGTGAGTACAGCCACACTGTCCATGACTGTTGGTGACACAGCCCAGCACCAGCAGGTTGTACAACAGGTGATCTACACCCTCCTGTACCTACCATCACACACACACATAGGTAAGGTGAGTACAGCCACACCTGTGCATGACTGTCAGTGACAAAGCCTACATCAGCAGGTTGAACAGCAGGTGATCTACACCCTCCTGTACCTGTCATCACACACATAGGTGAATACAGCTACACCTGTCCATGACTGTCGGTGACACAGCCCACCCATCATCACACACTCACACAGGTGAGTACAGCTACACCCGTCAATGACTTTCAATGATGCAGCCCAAATGTCATCACACACACAGAGGCAAGTACTGCTACACCTGTCAGTGACTTTCAATGATGCAGCCCACCTGTCATCACACACACAAAGGTGAGTACAGCCACACCTGTCCGTGACTGTCAGTGACAGCGCAGCACTATCACGCTATACAAAAGATGATCTACACCTTCCAGTACCTGTCATCACACACATAGGTGAGTACAGCCACACCTGTCCATGACTAGTCCAGCACGAGCAGTTGTACAACAGGTGATCTACACCTTCCTGTAACATGTTATCACACACACACATAGGTGAGTACAGCCACACCTGTCTGTGACTAGTCCAGCACGAGCAGTTGTACAACAGGTGATCTACACCTTCCTGTAACATGTTATCACACACACATAGGTGAGTACAGCCACACATTTTGGTAACAAAGCCCAGCAGGTTGTACAGCAGGTAATCTACACCTCTCTGTACCTGTTAAAATAGATAGGCAAGTACAACCACACATGTCCATGACTGTCAGTGGCATAGCCCAGTACCAGCAACTTGTACAACAAGTTTTCACATCTTCTTTAACAAATAATAATAAAAATATTTAGAACGCCTAAAACATTGTCCATAGAAACTATTCTAAACACACACACACACGCACAAACACACCTGTAGTGCCACAGACACAGGTAAGTACAGCTACACCTGGTTGTGACTAACACAACAGTAAAAACAACCAACAGCAGGCTGTATAACAAATAATCTACAGCTTCTTTTATTTGGGATCAAACCCATGCATACATACTGACACAGACCTGCAACAGCAGCACTACAAGTTTTGTGTATGTACAGACTGCTCAGTCAGACAAAATGCATACTGATCGAAATGGGTTTCCCACTGTGCAATGCACTTTCTTCCTTCTTTTTCAGATACTGCAGATATTCCATATTCATTGTACAAAGAAGCATGCCCCTGACAACATCCATGCTTAACATATATGTGCAATACAGAACCAGGCTGCTGACAAACAATTTAAATATAAAACTGTCATTGTACAAAGAAGCATGCCCCTGACAACGTCCATGCTTAACATATATGTGCAATACAGAACCAGGCTGCTGACAAACAATTTAAATATAAAACTGACAAAGCGTGTTGCTTTGCAGGGCAAACTACTCCCCTCTATGTGCCTCGATACTGCAAGACAGTGATATTGTCAGCATATTAGTCAGGTTATTCATAGACAATGTGTTTGTCCTTGGTCTGCTTATCAATAATAGCACACCAACACACCTAGTTCGGTTGCAAAGAGATCAGTGGTACTGAAAATATAGGACTGACAAACTTTCCTTGTGACCTTGACCTTGAAAAAAGCAATCCACGCTTTTCACAAGACACTCTGACTTATAATGATGTAAACTCAAACCACATGTGTGGATGAAAAAGAATCAGCAGTCTGAAAAAAATATTGCTGAAAAATCATATTCTGACTAAACGAGCCCTCACTGTGACCTTAACTCTAGCCTGAAGATAGCAAAGCAACCTTTTCACACGACACACTGCCTCATGATATGCATCACCATATCAAGTTTAATTAGAAAAGTTTAACAGCTCAGAAAACACTGCAAGGTGAAATTTGAATTGAAATTGTTAACTTCAGCAGTAAACTTGATCTTTCACACAGCATCGCAGTCTTTCCATAAGGCACTCCAGCTAATGATGATGTACCACTGAACTAACATTGGTTGCAAAAGGAACACTGGTTAGGACACAACATGCCAAGCTCTGCTTTATGATAGATGTTTGCCATATTTCATTCAAATAAACCCTCATTGTGACCTTGACCTTGAAGATACTCCAGCTTATGATACATCACCATACAAAGTTTGGTTACAAAACATTCATCACTTTGGAAGATACACTCCAGACGTATAACAAAAATGTTGAACCCATGCTGTAACCTTAGCCTTGAACACAGTAATCCAGTATTTTCACAGCACACTTTGGCTTCTGATGATCTATTGTCAATCAAAGTTTGGTTGCAAACAAATTCATTCAGAAGATACAGTACAGTCATAGTTTGACCATGGAAGCTCTCATTTACCCCTGTTAAAAGAGCACATAAGGCTAGGACATGCTGGTATTGCCGACCATTCTAATTTATCTACCACCATACCAAACTTGATGACAAGAGGGTGAACGGTTCAGAAGCTACTTTCTGAACAAAGCGAGATAGATTGACAGATGCTCCAACAGACACAGCAATATCAACATACCCCCTAACTTCATTAAACAAATATGGCGAGGGGGGGTGGGGGGGTACAAAAATGAACATGCAACACCCATACCACACCTGATATGAAATATCCAGGTGCACGATGCGCGGCAGGATGGTGCCAGGCTCTAGAGTGTGTTTAAGGAGGCAGGCAGCGATGTCATGGGTGAGGGCCACACGACCGTGGAGAGGGATGGTGATGGACACGGGCCTCCTCTCTCTGGGCAGGTTCTGTTTCAGTCTGGTCGTCAGACGCTGCTTGTACAGCGTCTTCCCCACCCCCGATCTGTTGGACCGCACCACCCGCACACACAGGCTGCAAGGACAGAGAACTTGTCAACACCACACACAGGCTGTGAGGACAGAGAACATGTCAACACCACACACAGGCTGTGAGGACAGAGAACATGTCAACACCACACACAGGCTGCAAGGACAGAGAACATGTCAACACCACACACAGGCTGCGAGGACAGAGAACATGTCAACACCACACACAGGCTGCAAGGACATGTCAACACCACACACAGGCTGCATGGACAGAGAACATGTCAACACCACACACAGGCTGCAAGGACAGAGAACATGTCAACACCACACACAGGCTGCAAGGACAGAGAACATGTCAACACCACACACAGGCTGCATGGACAGAGAACATGTCAACACCACACACAGGCTGCGAGGACAGAGAACATGTCAACACCACACACAGGCTGCAAGGACATGTCAACACCACACACAGGCTGCATGGACAGAGAACATGTCAACACCACACACAGGCTGCAAGGACAGAGAACATGTCAACACCACACACAGGCTGCAAGGACAGAGAACATGTCAACACCACACACAGGCTGCATGGACAGAGAACATGTCAACACCACACACAGGCTGCGAGGACAGAGAACATGTCAACACCACACCACACAGGCTGCAAGGACAGAGAACATGTCAACACCACACACAGGCTGCAAGGACAGAGAACATGTCAACACCACAGAGGCTGCAAGGACAGAGAACATGTCAACACCACACCACACAGGCTGCAAGGACAGAGAACATGTCAACACCAAACACAGGCTGCAAGGACAGAGAACATGTCAACACCACACACAGGCTGCATGGACAGAGAACATGTCAACACCACACACACTCTGCAAAAAGAGAGAAAATGTCAACATCACACACACACCGTAAGGAGAAAGAAAATGTCAGCACCACATTCATACCATTAGAAGAGAGAGAATATCAACATCACTCACACAGAGCCTTCAAGGAAAAAATGTCAATCTGTTGCCAACCCCCCCCCCCCTCCCCCCACAACACTGATATGAGATTCTTGTTGTCAGAACTTACAGAAAATGTTTTTTTGTGCATTTTGAAAATGGAAGCTCTTTCAGTCACACAGGTTGAGCCAGAAATGCAATTCACCAATGTGACAACAAATCATACTTCTGTGAGTCGAGAAAGGCAGCAGACTGCACACCAGCCTTGCGGAGGTTGGTGACGAAGCGGGAGCGCAGGTAGTTGCGCACCCTGTTGGTGGTGCTGAGCGCAGGGGAAGGACAACGGAACTTCTCCAGTGCAGCCACAATGCGAGCGCGGTATTCATTCTCTGTGGTGCACACCACCACCAGCTTGTAGTCTTTGTTCTCTGAGAACAGGCATGAGAAAAAGATTGCTTGGAGTTACAAAGAAAACTGCAAGGTCAACACCACGGTCATCAAGTTGTGGCTATACAGCTGTGACAAATACAGAGCTATACAGCTGTTACAGACAGACAGCAAGAGTCCTGTAGAAATCATCAGTTTCTTCAGCACCATCATGATGCACAAAACCATTAAAAACAATTCTTAAATAAGCAGATGATACACCCCCATACTTATTGTAATTGTAACAATGCTAAAACGTTTCAATGTTGGAGAACATATATATCTACAATTTGTGAGAAAGCTCTCATATATGCCTTAGGGTTGACTATAGGCATTAAACATCAAGTAACTTGCCATCAATATCATCTATGCATATATCAGATATGGATAAAGAATAAATCACTTTGGTCAGACCTGCACTGTTGACGTATTCCTTGATTTTCTTCTCTGCCTTCTCCCCCACGTCATAGTCCAGGCTGTCAGCAAAGGCCAGGCAGTGCACCTTCTGCTGGGTCCCGAAGAACGCTCGCCGCAGGAAGATGTCCACCTGCCAATCATCATCAACAAACTGCCCACACATCTTCATCCATTTGCAGTAAAGGCTTTTCACTTCATGGAGTAAGTACAAAAGACAAAATATCAAACACACTTGCATGAACACCAATCAAAACTGTCCATATTATTGTTGTTCTACAAAAGGCTACACTTTATGCCAGAAGTAAAAGGTGTGACTGGACCAACCTGTTCAAAGGTGGTGTTTTCCGTACACAGCAGAACCTCGTCGGGCTGTGGCAGAAGGCTGTGCTCATCCTCCGGGAACATGTACATGTAGGTCACGGCATTCAGAACCTCACCTGTAACATGGGAAGAGAAAAAACAAACTAACAAATGTTGCAAAAGTCAAAATCTATGCAACAAAATCTAATTTCATGAGAGAAAAAAGTCTGACTGAAGACCACACCGCTTTGAAGTCCATTTTTTATAGAAAACAACAACTTTCCTTTCATAACTACATCTGCTAAAACTCCCGAAACATTTCCCTTTATAACCACCCTCTCGTAACACCACTTTTCCTTGATAACCACCCTCTGGTAACACTTTTCCTGAAACCTTTTCTTTCATAACCACCCTCTGGTAACACTTTTCCTGAAACCTTTTCCTTCATAACCACCCTCTGGTAACACTTTTCCTGAAACCTTTTCCTTCATAACCACCCTCTGGTAACTTTTCCTGAAACCTTTTCCTTCATTACCACCCTCTGGTAACTTTTCCTGAAACCTTTTCCTTCATAACCACCCTCTGGTAACACCACTTTTGCTGGTTGTGTGGGTGGTCTTAAAACAGGGTTCCACTGAATTTATATAATCTCCTGCCCATTTGAAGACACAACATGCAAACACATTGAAAAGCTGGAAGCAATATTAAACCAAAAAACCTACCTCTTGAACAGAGAACCAAGTTTGGTGTCTTTGGCTTGAAGGTCGGAGGCAGCAACCTCTTGAACTCTCTTTGATCTGAAACCAAAGCAACACCATCAGGATGCCTGGCAAAAGAAACCACAAGTGCACTGTGTCCCTTTTCAGACAAAAGGCGTTTTGCACCCCTCTCAACATCATTCACCTGCTCACAGATTCCTGAGATCTGAATGATACTGCTTCTGTTTGTCTTTTGAAGACAGCAACCAAAATAAAGTAAGGTAAGGTAAGGCACAAGGTAAGATTAGTTGCGGTGACAAAACATCACTTTCTTCAAAGGATTTGCACAGGAACATTAAAGTCTTTAACACACTCACACATGCACACACACACACTCGCATGCAGATGGACAAGCAAAAGATAAAACTGCAAGACAAAAAAAAAAAAAAAAAAATCCATTTTATGAAAACAAATCCCAAGTGGCTGTCACAAGCTTATGATGATTTATCATCAAAATCATTAGTTCTGATGAGTTAGCAGAAACAGTCACATTTTGATTATCTAAGCCCTTGTTATGACCTTGACCTTGAAGATAGCAACCAATTTTCTTGGCACAGCACTCCCACTCACAACAATGCACCACTGTACCAAGTTTGGTTTGAAAGGTTAAGAAGATATTATCCAGACATTATGATTCCAATATATGACGCCTCCCCCCCCCACCCCCCCCCCACCTTTGTTACAGGGTGGTATAAAAAAAGATTTAAAAAAAGGTGACCTTTGGCAGCCAGACATTGGAGGACGATGCCCAGGTGCTCCAGGCTGAGGAAGTCAGTTCCACTGGATGACACTGTCTGCAGGAACTGACGCCACACACTGCGCAGGTTATGCACCACTGATTTCAGTGTTGTTCCCTTCTCCCTGATTGGTCAAAAACAGCATTTGTGATCAACACTGCTCTGGGAGCTGGTACTTGAGAAAAAACATACGTTACATCACAAAAACAGCCATCAATGAATCTGCTGGTACTGGTGAAAAAACATACGTTACATCACAAAAACAGCCATCAATGAATCTGCTGGTACTGGTGAAAAAACATACGTTACATCACAAAAACAGCCATCAATGAATCTGCTGGTACTGGTGAAAAAACATACGTTACATCACAAAAATAGCCATCAATGAATCTGCTGGTACTGGTGAAAAAACATACGTTACATCACAAAAACAGCCATCAATGAATCTGCTGGTACTGGTGAATGTTAATTCACTTCATGATTTCATGCTGTTGGCACTTTCTGCACAAACTGTTTAGAAAACCAAAGACGTGAAGAATGGAAATTCATCACAA
The DNA here is from genome assembly GCA_963584105.1 of Alviniconcha strummeri. Taxonomy (NCBI): domain Eukaryota; kingdom Metazoa; phylum Mollusca; class Gastropoda; family Provannidae; genus Alviniconcha; species Alviniconcha strummeri. Next base: position 29,516,741 of record OY757544.1, on the reverse strand, counting down.
AGCACTTCTTTTTCCTCTTCTAATTTTGTTTTATTGTTTAAAGAACTCTTTAAACCTTTCCCTTCATAACCACCCTCTGGTAACACCCCTTTTGCTTGTTGCATATTCTGCCACCTAGTGGCACTCTGTGTCATTGTCTCTGCCCTGAAATTGTGGCTCAGATGGGCACACAAACCAATGATTACCTTTTACCCCTGTTTTCCAGCCATCTAATAGAATTTTGCATGACAGTTTCTGTCATGACTGACCGGTGAGCAAAGAAACCAACAGTTACCTTTTATCCATCTTTTCCAGCCAGCCAATGGCACTCTGTGTGATGGTTTCTGTCCTGGTCACCCATTCCCTCAGTCGCTCACCAACCAGCTTTCTGCCGCCCCCCTCCTCCATGGGCACTTCCTCGTCCTCGTCAGTACTGCTCATCTCATCACTCAACTCTTCCATGTCGTTCTCATGATTCATACACCAGGCAATACCTGGAAGTAAACACCAAGAGAACATGGATGGTTGTGTTTGGGAAATACACACAAAGAGACTGTGGATGGCTGTGTTTTGGAAATAAACACAAAGAGAACATAGACGGCTGTGTTTAGGAAATAAACAGCAAGAGAACAGGGACAGGCGTTTTGGAAATAAACACAAAGAGACTGTGGATGGCTGTGTTTTGGAAATAAACACAAAGAGAACATAGATGGCTGTGTTTAGGAAATAAACACCAAGAGAACAAGGACAGCTGTGTTTTGGAAATAAACACAAAAAGAACATAGACGGCTGTGTTTAGGAAATAAACAAAAGAGAACGTGGACAACTATGTTTTGGAAATAAACACCAAGAGAACATGGACAGCTGTGTTCTGGAAATAAACACTAAGAGAACATGGACAGCTGTGTCTTGTGCATTCCCTCTCATAGCAACAGAAATTCCAGCCTCCTCTTGTCCCTTGCTGTGTTGGAAAAGAAAGGAAAAGAATGTGTGAAAAACAGGTAGCCAAACATAGGCCCCTCATACTACAGCTTCGCCGACTTGTTGAAGGCCCACTTGGCAAATGTGTCTTCAGTCACTTTGGTTCTTAACACTAAATCAGTGGGCTATTCACATCTAAACCGTTGGCAGTTTACCCAAGGACAGTATCCCTCGTTTTGTATTTCTGGTCTTGCAACAGGGATCAGATGGATCCCACAGCATCCACAGACGCTTCCACGGGGCAATAAAGACATCCATCTTGTCCTCAGTCATGGCAGTTTCTTCTCCCATTTACACTGGTTGAGACTCATGGTAAACGATGGCCAATGACCAGGTCACATCATAAAATGGCTAGCCAATCAGTAATCAACTTTGGCCACTTCGCCAAAGTTTCATTCTGGCCAATGACCAGGTCACATCATAAAATGGCTAGCCAATCAGTAATCAACTTTGGCCACTTCGCCAAGGTTTCATTCAAGACTTGTGATGTACTTTTGGTGAAGAGATGCCTTGGCAAAGTGGCTGAAGGTACTTCACCTGGCAACTTCACACTATAATTATTAAAAAAAGCCTTTAAGGAATGAGTTAGTTGGTGCTTTGAGCCCAGTCAAAGGAATGAGTATCGGTGATTGCCCACACACACCCCATTTTGACCCTCACCCTCAGCGATGTCCTCCACGCCCACTTCCTTCATGGCCTTCAGTGCCAGAGTCTTGGAAAACCCGCTCTCAAGCATCTCCTTCATAAACTCCTCAGCCTTCTCTTTGTCATCTGCCGGCTTCGGTTCTGGTTGCTGAGGTCGGTGCTGGGGGTTGTGGCGATGCCGCTGTTCCACGGAGTCGATGAGATCCATGGCATCCTGCAGAGCCTCCTCCAGGTCCTGAGGGCTGCAGTCTGACTTCAGTAGCGACAGCATCGGGAACACGTGTCTGGAACAGTCACAACACATCACATGCAATCTGACTTCAGCGGGGACAGCATCAGGAACACATGTCCGGAACACAGTCACAACATCACATGCAGTCTGGCTTCAGCAGCGACAGTATCAGGAACACATGGTCACAACAAACAGTCACAACATGTCTGAAACACAGTGGGCACATGTCTGGAACAGAACCAACTTTCACCATCTAGGGGCTTACTTGGAGACGTCAACAGATCCCACTCTCACAACCTAGCGACTTATTTGGAGACGTCAGCAGATCCCACTCTCACAACCTAGGGACTTACTTGGAGATGTCAGCAGATCCCACTCTCACAACCTAGCGACTTACTTGGAGACGTCAGCAGATCCCACTCTCACAACCTAGGGACTTACTTGGAGACGTCAGCAGATCCCACTCTCACAACCTAGGGACTTACTTGGAGACGTCAGCAGACCCAACTCACAATCTAGAGACTTACTTGGAGACGTCAGCAGACCCAACTCACAATCTAGAGACTTACTTGGAGACGTCAGCAGACCCAACTCACAATCTAGGGACTTACTTGGAGATGTCAGCAGAGCCAACTTTGACAAGTTGCTGTTGCAGAAAGACCAGCTGTTCCACAGTGTAGACATTGAGCTCTGGGTAGTCCTTGCGCTTCTGGTCCACATACTGAAGCCACTCAGTGTGACAGCGCTCCAGGAACCCAGCCACGCCTGCTATGAAGTCCTGCAGCAAGACAAACATTTCCTTCTTGTAGGGAAAATGATTTAAAGCAGTCAAAATTCATTTTACACTGAGAGTATTCACTTATGTTTTTGTTTTCTTTTTCAGACTGGAAGACAAAAATTCCTTTAAATGGCTATGCTATGTAAAACATTCACACAAGAAGAGAAAGAAGAAAAAAACATTTAAAACAAGAGACCACAACTTTCATCTTGGGAGTCTCCTATGACTTTCAAATTGGGTCAAGGTCAGTAAAACTGACAATATCAGGCAAACCCTAAACGCATTGGTCATCATGCAGTGTTTAAACAAAATATCACTTTAATAGTGTCTGAGAAGACCCAATCTGTTTAAACCACTTTTCTGCAATCTATCCTTCCATGTTTCCATGTCACTCACTAACTCCTGACCAAGCACGCCCTTTGTTACTTCTAAATAATTTCCTTTCCTGTTTCCATGTCACTCACATTCACAAACTCCTGACCAAGTATACCCCTTGTTACTTCTGAATCCTTTCCCTTCCTGTTTCCACATCACTGAACTCCTGACCAAGCACAACCCCGTCTTGAAGAACATTTATGCTGGAGTTGTAGGGTGGTCTTTAAAGGTGGATTCCCCGGTTAAATCCAATGAAAGAAAGACAGGATTCCTTGCTGCCACATGCCAACCTCTAAGTCATCTGTTCTGCTGACACCATGGCCCTGCACAGTGCGGTGTCCCTTCAGCTTGCCTCGGCTGGCAAACTCGGAGACGCAGCAGACGGGTCGTTCAACATCACACAGGAACTCCACGCTCCAGTCCAGGAACAGTACACAGCCGTCGCTGCACAGCTGGACGTACGTCTTTCCCAGGCGCACCAGACTCTCCATCACCTTGGTGACAATGAAGTGAAGTGCGGCCAGTGTCTTGGGTGCAAAGACAGCTCAGGCACTTTATGGATTCCATACATAGAGGTTATCTGTAATCCCTGCTGTGTCTCTTGTCATATGGATTCCATACATATAGGTTATCTGTAATCCCTGCTGTGTCTCTTGTCATATGGATTCCATACATAGAGGTTATCTGTAATCCCTGCTGTGTCTCTTGTCATATGGATTCCATACATATAGGGTATCTGTAATCCCTGCTGTGTCTCTTGTCATTTGGATTCCATACATAGAGGTTATCTGTAATCCCTGCTGTGTCTCTTGTCATATGGATTCCATACATAGAGGGTATCTGTAATCCCTGCTGTGTCTCTTGTCATATGGATTCCATACATAGAGGGTATCTGTAATCCCTGCTGTGTCTCTTGTCATTTTACCCACAGTGCAAGCTAGGCCATAAGTTTCTCAGTCACAACATAGATCTCACACAAACACACACACACACAGAGATGCACACACACACACATGCATGCGCACAGACACACACATGCACTGATGCATGCACACACACACACACACACACACAAACACGCACAAGCATGCACGCACACACACACACACCAGCATATAAGCATTTTATTTGCTTTTGGTATTCATCACTGCACACCAGGAGCTCAAAGGCCCTGAAAGAAACACTGTTCAGGTTAATTCTTCCACCACACCCCCACTGTGGCAAAAACTCTCTCAGTGCCTTAGTTGTTACACCAAAAGTAGTTAGCAACTGGATTTGAATGTCCTGTCAACCACACAGGGTCACCTCAGGACAGTCAAACTCCAACATAAGCAAATGCACATTTCAAAACTCTTCCCATAAAAACACCCTTTCTGCAGTCAATCCACAAGACCAATCCCTACACAAACAAAAAAACGAAGCATACATACACAAATACCAAACACAAATTTTCAAAGAGTTAATCCCTTCAATGTTACCCCTGTTAAAAGAGCACATAAGGCCAGGACATGCTGGTATCGTTGACCATTCCGTTTACTTTATTCACACCAGATTAAAGAAAAATACTAAAAAAAGGAATGGACTCAACAACAACAATTAAAAAACATCACATAAATGCATAATGGCAAATACCAGTGCCATATGGCAGCAAGCTGAACATACCACCTACCAACCATCATCTCCAGGGAAAAAAAGTTTCAGAATTTTCTGGAAAAAAAGGCAACAGACTGGACCATTTTCAGAAAAATCACAAAACAGCAAGAGGAAAAGGACCAGGCAGAAAAACAAGAGAGGAGATAGGAATGGGGAATCAAATGAGAGCCCTGAGATTCAAGACTGGGGGGAATCAAACATCCCAGCCCCCACTGTGGGAACACTCAAGCAAACACCAGATCATGTATGGAATTTTCCCCTCCTTTTGGAACGAGGCAGACAAGCAAGGTCTTGAGGAGATGCAGCAGAACAAGAGCCAACAGAGTGAACTCACGGTGATGAAGCGATCCACGTTCTCCTTTCCCTTTTCCGCCTGACCCGCCACCAACATCAATCGACTCTGCAGGTCCAGCAGGTCTGTGTAGGTGTATTTGCGGGGTGGGGTGGCATCCTTTCTGTCCTTGATTTTTGCATCTTCACACACCTTCAACTGAATCACACTGTGGAGATTCTGAAACAGATTGATATGACTAGGATTCAAATGCACCCATGTACATTCTGAACTGAACCAGGTCACAGAGCCTGTGCAGCAAAACCAACTAAACCTGACAAAACTGATCTTAGTATATATATATATCTACATCACTGCCAGCAGACTTGCTGTCTGCCTTTGTGACTGCCTGTTTTAAGGGATCAGTGAGGGAGGGCGGGGCTATTTGGTTCTCCCCCTGTGGGCGCACAAGACTGACGATTTCATGTGGTACACAGACATACATCCACACAGTTGAAGAAACTTTGTGCTCATACAGAACCTGATTATAATTTTATTGTCAGTTAACAAAAGCTCATCTTCGCCTTGTACAAATTGTGATGCATGCTTGTACATATTGTGTTGCATGCTTGTACATATTGTGATGCATGCTGATGCATGCTTGTACAAATTGTGATGCATGCTTGTACATATTGTGTTGCATGCTTGTACATATTGTGATGCATGCTGATGCATGCTTGTACAAATTGTGATGCATGCTTGTACATATTGTGATGCATACTTGCACATATTGTGATGCATGCTTGTACATATTGTGAAGCATGCTTGCACAGTGAATGTGTTGACTGACCGCTTCCTGCTTGCTTGCCCTGCAAACCCTGAAGACTCCTCGTGCGTTGATGTTGCCGACCTGGGACAGGGAGGTCTTCTCCACAGACCCATGTGACTTCTGAACATCCTTGAACCATTCCAAGTACCGGCTTGAGTCATTCTAAAACAAAAGAATCACAACATAATAATTTTGGAGAATTGCATCATCATAATTATCCAAATCATTTTTGCCATGCATGTAATGGCAGGCACATGCATGTAATAGTCAACCCAAATGCTATGGTCCCCTGACCTTGTGCCAAGAGAGTGTGAATATTTGAGAATTTTGACTTGCTGGCACACATTCAATGGTGTGTATTGCTAGCACATTTTTACTGCAAATGTTTGTTACAGCTTTTAAATAATTTATTAAAGGAAACATCTTATTCTGTAGCAGAAAGTAGGCAGCCACTGTGGTTGTGGATATCTGCTGATAGGCTGAAAATGTCCATGCACAGGATACACATGCACTTCAATTATAGCATCATTCCTCACTCCTCTGTTTCATCTTCATGACCATGCATTGCACCATCCTGTTAGTATCACACAAAATCTTTTTTAAGTCAATGATCCCTGTACAATTCAACATGATTACTGTCCATTTCTATAATCACTGATGTAAAGGACAAACAGCACACTTGCCAGTTTCTCAGGCAAAGAGCCATCAGCAGCAACATTGGCGAAGACCCGTCTGCACTCTTGCAGCAGGTGTCTGCAGCCCTTGCTTTTGTCCAGGAAGATGAGGGGGGCATAGCCAGTGACTGCCGCGTGAAAGCAGTTGACACGGCCGATGGCCCAAGGCTCCTCACCAGCAGAGATGAAGGCTAGGTCCACAAACACATTCACCTCCTTCACTCCACCTGCATAAGAAAGAACAAAAATCCACATGAAAATAAAACACCGGATCATTAAGGCATAACACAAACATCAAGTACTCAAGATCACTAAAAGTACTCAAAACATTCACCCCTCCCATTCCCCAACACAATCAAAAGCTGTCAATGATCACACACAAAACATTTTAACACTGTGATCCACATATTTTGAGGGGATAAAAACAGACCAATAAACATAAACAATTAGCAAATATAATTTTCAAATGTATGAGGGTATTATTATGACTTTAACATGTCTCATATGAAGCACAAGCCTTGACGTGATATATGCTAAGGATATACCTTTGTTGGAGTTTATGTATACCTTGTATTTACATGCTGGGTGAGTTACCACAGGCGACTCAGGTCTTTGTTGTTGTGTTTGTTTCAAGTACTGATTAATTCCCTTGTGTGTTGATTCTGCACGAGTACTCTGGGTTTCAGATTGCAATATATACTGACTTAAAAAAACATTAAAGAAAATAAAAGACCTGTCATGTTTTCTCTGAGCCAGCAGACAAAGTCAAGGCAACGTTGCTGGACAAAGCCCTTCAGGCAGTCAATGCCCTGTGCACTGAAGTCCTTCAGCAGCTCACACAGGCGCAACACTGAGTGATCCACGTCCCGAACAGGCAGATTCTTGTTTTGACTCTGAAAACAGACACAAATCATCCCATTTGACCAGACAACAGCTGTACATTTGTGATCATTTCCAAAATGTGAGTCGCCCTGATGCATACTGGTTGACTGGGCATAAAACACCAAGTAACTTACTTACTTACCCAAATGTGACAAGACTGATAATGTTTTGTGATGAATCTACAGGAAGTGGTACACAGTGGTTTGTGTTATGTGCATCTCTTTCTTCCCACTAAAGTATAATCCAATACTAATGCTTTGTGGTGAATCTACAGGAAGTGATAGACAGTGGTTTGTGTTTATGAGCATCTCTTTCTTCCCACTAAAGTGTCGTCCAAGTGATAATGCTTTGTGATGAATCTACAGGTGATACTCAATAGCTTGTGTTTATGAGCATCTCCTTCTTCCCAGTAATGTGTAATACAAATGAGCTATGTGGCAAAACCTAACTCTTTCACAGCAACTCAGCTGTTGATAGTTTAGTCTGATGTTGTTGCCACTATAAACAAGGAGACTAAAGGACACTGCTTCATCTGTGAACTACACTTTGCAAGCACACACAGTCCATTCACTGTCATTCAGCTTGCTCTCCTCCCCTCAAAACCCAGCATTAGCTTCACTGACTTTCACTGTGTGTTCCTGTGGATAGCAAATCTATGAGTGTCTGCAACTACACCTGTCAGGATGGTTAACAAACATACAAGCACAAGACATACAACACAAGTATGGGTCAAACATGTAACTTAATGCTTTATGCCCAGTCAACCAGTACAGTTGTATCAGGGTGAATGGATCAAACACATGAATGTAAGTTTCTTATTTGTGTTCAAAATAAAATCACATGATAAAATGATTCCCTGCATGAAACAGCATACATGTGCACATGTTCTTCTCACTGAACAAATTTCAGAATAGCTACCAGGGGTCATACTGTTTTTAAGAGATTTGTGTCAGCCGACACAAACATTGCATATTTTGTGTCAGTAGCTGACAATCTATAAAGTGGGCAGACGAAAATAGTAAAAATAAATTCTACCGATGCAAAAAAAGAGACAAAAAAAAAGAAGAGGAAATGTTCAGTAAATATGTCATTCGCAAAAGGTTTCAACAGATCAAAACGTTGTACACAGTATCATTTTCCGAAGATGAACTGCTAGAGACAATGTCAGCAAACCCTGTTCTCATCTACCATGGGATTTGTTAACGTGATGAAGATGAAATCAAGGCTCCTGCCATTTTCTCTCATTCATATTCAGTGTCAACGTGCGTTTTGCTTTCATAGTCTTCTACTATTGAGTAAATTCTGATATACGCTGAAAGACTGCATATTGGGTCGTTGCAAATTCCATGTCTGGGATCGTGTCCTCTATCGACTGACCTGAAATTATCTTTGAGCAGTTTGGCAAGATATGCAATTTCTGGCCAGTCTGATATGGAAGCCGAACAGCCTCTACCAGATACAGGTTAGATATGACTTCAAAGGTTAATTAATCATTCTTTGGAAAAGTATGCAAATGTTATTCACAGACAGGGCACTACCTAAATGTAAGGCACATGGATCAGATATGAGGGGGGAAAGTATCACCTTAAAGACTGAAAATTATGGCAGTTTACACGTTTATTTTGTTACCCAGATTCTGCCCTTCATTGATTGGACTTGCAGTGCCATGCGGATCGAGCCACGGCTGAGACAATAATGAGTTTGCAAGTAGATCAAGTGTTGAGTGACACGGCTGCCACCTGAATGAGCCATAACTCGTTGAATCAGTTGTTCTCATTTTGCATACGGTGATGCAGCAATGAGCCTAAAATGCATATGGCATCTGAAAAATGTAATATTTACGCAAAATTTTGCAATGAGTGCAACCCCTGGCTACTCATTGCTAGGGCTGTTTACACAACAATATAAATGCAGCTACAGCATTTAAAATCAAAGTTTCACCTATTTGGAAAGTTGGGCAGCATTTCTAGGCCTGAAAGCACGGTTTAACAACCACACTGCTCATAAATGAATGCTAAGTCCTGTAAAGTCCCAACATAAGTTGGGCAGGGTTTCTAGGCCTGAAAGCACGGTTTAACAACCACACTGCTCATAAATGAATGCTAAGTCCTGTAAAGTCCCAACATAAGTTGGGCAGCATTTCTAGGCCTGAAAGCACGGTTTAACAACCACACTGCTCATAAATGAATGCTAAGTCCTGTAAAGTCCCAACATAAGTTGGGCAGCATTTCTAGGCCTGAAAGCACGGTTTAACAACCACACTGCTCATAAATGAATGCTAAGTCCTGTAAAGTCCCATAATTTTCTAAGCCCTGCAATGTCCAAAATTATATGGTCCTGTGATGTCCTGCAATGTCCAGAATTATATGGTCCTGTGATGTCCTGCAATGTCCATAATTATATGGTCCTGTGATGTCCTGCAATGTCCAAAATTATATGGTCCTGTGATGTCCTGCAATGTCCAAACTTATATGGTCCTGTGATGTCCTGCAATGTCCAAACTTATATGGTCCTGTGATGTCCTGCAATGTCCAGAATTATATGGTCCTGTGATGTCCTGCAATGTCCAAAAATACCTGCAAGGTCAAGAATATCCAGTCATAGAGGCCCAAAGATATTACCTGTCCTGCAGTGTCCATGATTATTCTAAGTTATGCAAAATCCAAACTATTTTAAGGTTTTTGACGTGCTATTTAACCCCCATCCAGACTGTAAAGAAAACTGAGTGGAGCTCCACAGGGTGGAGAGTCGTGAGTGGGTTAAATCCTTCAACCTGTCCGACCAACAAGATCGCCAAAATGTCTTACAAAAATACCCCCAAGAGTGCAGATCTCACGCTTGTGGGAATTTTGGGTCTGTTCTCTGAATGGTGGCAGCCAACCTTTCGTCAAAATGATTCCTACCACTCTAAGCAAAATGTGTAGGTAAGTGTGCACTAACCAGGCTGCGGATCTTCTCGATGTCTCCAAAATCCCCTTCAATGCTGTATGCCTCTCTGACTCGGAGAAGCATCGATGCTGCTTTGATGTGCTCTTTGATGGCAATGAAGCAGTTAAACTGTTCAATCCTCTCATCCACCCACTTTCCTGGGCCACCATCACCAAGCTTGCGCAGCTCCTCTGATATTTCAGGGTACCTGTATGAGCCTCCATCTCTTTGGAACATGCGGAACACTTTCTCTGTTTCCGCAAGGGAGATGGTTCCATCGATCATCTTGCAGCACAAGCTCTTCCACTCTTTGCTGACCTCACTCCACACAAGCTGGAAAGCTCGCCAAAACTTGACAGATGAGAGTTCCATCCTCTGGGCAGTCTCTGAGAAAAACTTCTTGAAAATGTAGGAAGTGATTCGGTTTGAAAATTCAGGGAGGATTGCACAGACTTCATCTGAAAGTTTCCATGGGTTGGCTTTGGGCTTGTATGTTTGTAGATCTTCAGGTCTGATGCTGTCAGGCAGGGCAATGTCACATACGTCTGACAGCGGGAGGGTGTGGTTTGTGTCTCGTAGTTGTTCAGCTTTCCTCAGGACTTCTTGTAGATCCTCTGTTACACATTCAGTCAAAAATGTTTAAACGTGTGAGAAAAGCATTATGCAGTCTTCTAAACATGCTAGAGTGATCCTGAAATAAACATCACACTACAGAATTCATTTGAATCAAACAAAATTAGGTTTCATATATATGGAGAAGGAAAGAAAGGGACAAGGTGACCACATACAGGACAGAATGAAGGAGGGAAGAGGTGACCACAGACAGGATAAAATGAAGGAGGGAAGACCACAGACAGGACAGAATGAAGGAGGGAAGAGGTGACCACAGACAGGACAGAATGAAGGAGGGAAGAGGTGACCACAGACAGGACAGAATGAAGGAGGGAAGGGGTGACCACAGACAGGACAAAATGAAGGAGGGAAGAGGTAACCACAAACAGGACAGAATGAAGGAGGGAAGAGGTGACCACAGACAGGACAGAATGAAGGAGGGAAGAGGTGACCACAGACAGGACAGAATGAAGGAGGGAAGAGGTGACCACAGACAGGACAGAATGAAGGAGGGAAGAGGTGACCACAGACAGGACAGAATGAAGGAGGGAAGAGGTGACCACAGACAGGACAGAATGAAGGAGGGAAGAGACAGGACAGAATGAAGGAGGGAAGAGACAGGGCAGAATGAAGGAGGAATGAGATGATGAGACAGGACAGAAAGGAGGAGGGACGAGATGACCACAGACAGTACAGAATGAAGGAGGGAAGAGGTGACCACAGACAGAACAGAATAAAGGAAAGACAAGACCACAGACAGGACAGAATGAAGGGAAGAGGTGACCACAGACAGAACAGAATGAAGGAGGAAAGAGAAGACCACAGACAGGACAAAATGAAGGGAAGTGGTGACCACAGACAGAATGAAGGGAAGAGGTGACCACAGACAGAACAGAATGAAGGGAAGATGTGACCACAGACAGAACAAAATGAAGGGAAGAGGTCGCCACAGACAGGACAGAATGAAGGGAAGAGGTCACCACAGACAGAACAGAATGAAGGAGGAAAGAGAAGACCACAGACAGGACAAAATGAAGGGAAGAGGTGACCACGGACAGAACAGAATGAAGGGAAGAGGTGACCACAGACAGAACAGAATGAAGGGAAGATGTGACCACAGACAGAACAAAATGAAGGGAAGAGGTGACCACAGACAGGACAGAATGAAGGGAAGAGGTGTCCACAGACAGGACAGAATGAAGGGAAGAAGTGTCCACAGACAGAACAGAATGAAGGGAAGAGGTGACAACAGACAGAACAGAATGAAGGAGGAAAGAGAAGACCACAGACAGGACAAAATAAAGGGAAGTGGTGACCACAGACAGGACATAATGAAAGAGAGAAAAGGTGTCCAAAAATATCTCAATTACCCACCTGTTTTAAGGCACTGCTTGCAGTACTCCAACAGTTTGTCAAGATGTGTGGCAGTGGAATTGTAGGTCTGCAGCTCATAATTCCGGAGATCAAGAACTGTTGCAACTGAAGCACTGCCTTCAACAGCTGCCTCCACAATGGCAAGGAATCGGTCACGATTGGCTGTCAGAAGCTGGAGGGTTTTGATCTGAATGCTGCCCTCTCTGAGGCTACAAAGCTGTTGCTCAACACATCCCAGTGCTTGCTGTATGTTTCTTGCAGCCAGTGATGACAAGCTTTCACACTTTGTGTTTTGTCCTTATTACAGCAAGCAAAATGAGAGGACAAATCATCATTCAAAGCAACAATAATATACACACAAACTGGAATGCAAACACAGGAGCAATAGAGAGAGAAAGAGACCATCAACTTTTGAATCTCTTTTACACAAGAAAAATAAATAAATCCACAAATCTTCAATATAGACAATTATTTACAAATCTGGTCAATCAAAATTAAGAAAGACAACACAGTCTGCAATTCAGGAACTTCAGCATTTTTGAACAGTTAAATGTCTACCTACGTGCCCTTCCCCCCCTCCCCCATCATAATCAGCAGCAGAGGAAAAGCCTGACCAATTCTAAAATCATGACATTTGTCTGGAAATAAACATGAAGAAACAAACCAAAAACCAACAGCAATATTAGGCTACAAATCAGATATTCACCAAATCTCCTAAAGTAGTTGACCATAGGGATCCAAGTGACAATAAACTTCAAAACATCCTCATTGTCCTTGACTTGCTCTCTCCACTTCTGCTCGATGAAAGCAGACAGCAGACTGACCAGCCGCACACTTTGATCTGCTTGTGAAAGCTGCTTCGACTCCATCTATACATACATATACAAACTGATTGAAATCAGACCATAACACAATGTACATTTTACAGAGGCATCTGTCTTCTTCAACCAAATGTCCAGCTTCAACAGACTAAGATGTTGACATGTGGACCATATATATATATATATGACTTAGTGCCAAAAGGTGTGCATGCCAGGGGTTATGCACTTCAGTTGAAAATATTGTTGAAAACTGTTTTTATTTGAAATGTTGTGTTGTGTATGTGCATGAATGAATGAATATATAGTACAGATAATTTGAAGATACAGTCATCACACACTGAAAAAAGCACCAAAAAATGACTGCCAAAAATGGACATCAATGTACCAAGTGATTTTTGTCACCCTGCTTACAAACAAATCGCAAACACATGGAGTAACAATCATTGATTTGTACACGGAAAACATCATTTTATACGGATAACATCAGCACTCACGACAGTTGTATTTTCGATCAATTGATTGTGAATATTTGCCCTCGAGCTACATCAGATGTGTTGTAATCTCAAAATGAAAACTTTGAACTGAAAAACAACAGCATCGCTTTGGAATCACCAGAAACATTGCGTGTGTTCCGATCCATGTATTTGTACTACACAGAAATACTCTGTTTTTTTCAGCAAAGTTTTGCACAAAGTCTGAAAAATATTTCCCCCGATCATTTGATATTGTTGTAACATCTGACGTCCCTATAAGATATCTAATATTTTGTACAAAACAAAGGAGAAAGCAGTCTCTTTTTTATCGACAACATCCAGCACGTCACGTGACCTTTCCTGAATGACTTCATTCTCCCGGCCACATGGCGTGTCTGTTCAGAAACATCAAAAGGTGTGTTGTAGTATCCTTCAGTGGTCTGACATAGGCACAGCAATCAGAAATCTGATGTAGAACATGCACTGTGCACTTTTTCAGGAGTTTATTGAGAATATTTTCAAGTTTTCCACCGATTTGGGTGCGCAAAATGAAAGTACTGTGAAAAGTGGCATCTTCCCATGCTGAAGATTTGCAACCCGTTTTTTAATACTGAGCCGAGTACAGCATGAAGAATTTTATTATGACAAGGCAATATCTTGTAAATCTTATGTGCAACTGTTGATTCAGGATGTGTATGTAATTTCATCAAAACCTTTTCAGTTACAAGTGCATGATTTTTGTGGACTGTTTAGTGGAATATTTTGTTAACTGAGTGAGAGCGACAAAGTTGCAGTTTTTTTCTTGAAGTACTTTTCGTCCTGAAAATTATGTCAGACATCATGATTGCCACCCAACTGTTGTTGTAATCTGAGGTAAAACATTAAACTTTTAAAGTTTAATAAAGCCCAGCAGATGTTAGTAATACCAATAGCGGTTCTGAGAACTGAGTACTGATTTGTGTAGAGGTCATGGTGTGTAGGTTTGACATGTTTGTACTGAGCATATCAGTATTGGGACAGTTGCAGGTTATTGGTTTAATAATTTCTGATTCATAACACTTCAAATTCATTGACATGACCAGGGTATGCGGAACTGAGCATACTCCTGAGACAAATTGGTACTGCAAGGAGGAAAACATCAAACACAGACAGTTGCAGACAGTACAGAGAGAGAGGCTGGCCGCAGAGAATCCACATCTCGAAGAGCTGGTGTGGGGGAGGGGGGGGGGGGGTTGGACTTAATTGTTAATGTAAATTATCTTGATAAAAGCAGGTCATTCTGATCTGTTTTTGTTAGACTGATCTAAGCAAACAAAATGTTTTCTATGGTAAAAATTGGGGGAATGTTATTTTGTTGTAATACTGATGTAATACAGAATTTTGTCTCATTTACTGTTTATGACTTGCGATTAAATGCAAACTGGGAAAAAAATCTCACTGTGTTTTTGTATGCACTTGTATGGCTGATTATAGTATATTGCATGAAAGGGTGTGTTACTTGTTATATAAAAAAAATGTTGAGTTATGGGTTTATGTCGCCCATCAGATATTACAACAATCAACATGTCACAGTCATGTGTTAAATTATATGAGTGTGAAAAATTGGCACAAACATAGTTTGGTTTAGTGTTGCTTTACGTCCACAGAGGCGAGTTGGCCTATTAGGGACGGGGACAGAGTGGGAAGGGGACGAGAGAGTGAAAGGCTTGACCGCGGAAACCGCCCGAAAAAGACTGGAGAGACCGTGGACCGCCGCCAGAACAATGGAAGTGTTAAGGCGGTGTCCTCTCGCCATTGCCCAGCAACTTGTGCACTGCGCAATTGCTCTTTCAACTGCTGTGCTGGACAGAGTCACTAAGACAATGTCCATTGCACCGCTGTTGACGAACAACTTGGACAACTCGAAGCAAAAGACGTCCAACTTGCTCAGCCCAGCTCCACCTCCCTACTCATGATCTCTTCTGGGCAAAAGTGAGGGTCCAGCTCCACCTCCCTCCTCTAAGATCTCTTGATCTTTTGATCTCGCCTGGAACCCTCGTAACAAACATAGTAGGGGAGACGTGCACTAAATAGTGTGACTTGGTTTTGTGCATACTTGTGCAAAACTGAAGACACAATGAGCTATACATGTTGTAATATCTGATGTACAACATGTGGCCTTTTATGACCCTTGTCAGCAAATATCTCCAAAAGTGCACAAGTTTTTCTTTCGCTTTTAAGAAATCTTTCCTAGCATTGTGCACATTTTGAAAACACAACTAGATTCAGTGTATCAACAACTTTATTTTCTACCCCTTTTGTCCTGTTTTCATGCACACCTTTTGGCTTCTACACCCTTTGTCCTGTTTTCATGACCACCTTTTGGCACTAAGTCATATATATGTCACCCAGAAAAGCTATCTGCACAAATGTTCACAAGTCTAACCCACCAAAATGAAAGGGGTAGTCTGTGTGTCAATCAAATACACAACATTAAAACAGAAACCAAGTAACCCAAAGCATATTTTCATAAATGCTGGACTATTATGTTACTAATGTATTGGCCAATCAAGACTGCAGTTTCCCCTGATGTGAAAACTGATCACCAAAACAACTGACAGTTACACACACACACACACACACACACACACACACACACACACACACACACACACACACACACAAACATATACAATTAACACATTACATCTATATAGTTAAATCCATATTACTGAAAAGGAACAGTAAACATGTACAAAAGGACAGAAAAAAAGACCAACAACAAACACTACTCTTCAACATCACACATGCACATACACACACACACACACACACACACACACACACACACACACACACACACAAACACACACAACAACAACAGTGAGCATAAAGACAGGTAATGAGGTATATGGGAAAAGAAGGAACAAACTGAGCCATTGCAAGAGTGCAAATCAAAGCATAGCTAGGCTATGCTTTGACACTATCAGCACAACTTCGAAATGGACATGCTAATTCTTGCCTCAAAAGCTGCATCCAATGCTTCGAAGGCCAGCTTGTTCAGGATATCAGCAAAAGCAGGCACCATTTTCTCCTGTTCTAGGTAAACTGCAAGCTTCTGGTCAGGTGACAGCTAGAACCAATAACCAACAAATAAAATCTTCTAATTTAAAATCAAGTCTAATCTGATGTCAGTAATGCCTGTAGTCATAGTCAAATACACAAAAATTCACCACAAATCAATTCCACTGAGACAGAAAATATGTATTTTCCTACATGAGGGCTTACAATGATTACATGTGTAATACGACTGCCATTAAAACTGAACACACTAATTATACTCAGACACTTGTCCTTCACAGCACGTAAGTATGTGTGCACAAAGCAGATAAAAACAGCATGGAAAAGATGTAACAGCTGTATGACTATACCTACCAAACCCATTTTGTTTTCAAAGCCTTCTGCCAAAAATTCCTTAACAGCCTGCTTGAGGTCTGCGTTGTTCAAGTCTTCATCAACTTTAGCCAGTAACATGTCCCACAGCTGAAACACACACAGCACATAAAATAGTCAAATGGTTCTTCAGAACCTACATGCAAGTTGTTAACAGTTTCAGGGGTACAAAGCAAACATGCATTTAACAGAGTTAAAACTAGCAAAGGTAAATATAAAGTCCATGTGCCGCCTCCCCCCCGCCTTTACACAAATGCCATAATCCTACCTCCCCTGTACACAACTGCTGTAACCTAGCACCCTTCCCATATACAAATGACATCTTTGTCCCCCATACATTATGTCATAATCTTCCCCCCTCCCCCTACACAACCACCATAATCATAGCCTCCCTTTTACACAAATGCCATAATGCTAACCCCCTTTTGCACAAATCCCCCCCCCCCCCCCCCCCCCCACTTTTCCCCTGATAAATGCAAGAATCATAACTAGCACCCCCTATACAAATCAGCCACACCCCCACCATAACTCTAGTCCCCCTTTCAAAATTGCCACAGTCCTGTTTTCCCCTTTACACAAATGCCAAAACCTCCTCCCCTTTTACACACTATTTACACAAATGCCACAATCCTGCCCTCTTACACAAAAGCCACAATCCTACCCCATGCCATGCAGCAGGAGAGCTGTGCAAGCTAGCTCAAATTATGGGCCCTGAGTTCCCCCACCCCTTCTCTCCAGTCAGACGCTGCCTGCCAGCAACCAGCCGGTGCGCGGTGGTATAAAAGACAGTGCCTGCCTGGTTTCTGTACCATGTGCTGAAAAGTGCTGGTCAACCCCTATCCCTTGAGTCTACATGCTGAAAAGTGTGTTACTCTTCCCTTAGAGGACTCTGTGCTGAGAGGTGTGAGAGGTGCTAGCTAGTCCACCCCTATCCCCCCCCCCAAGTCTACACGCTGAAAAAGTGTGTTGCTCTTCCCTTAGTTATTAGAGACCATGTGCTGAAAAGTGCTGGTCAACCCCTATCCCTTGAGTCTACATGCTGAAAAGTGTGTTACTCTTCCCTTAGAGGACTCTGTGCTGAGAGGTGCTAGCTAGTCCACCCCCCCCCCCCCCCCAGCCCCCAAGTCTACATGCTGAAAAAGTGTGTTGCTCTTCTCTTAGTTATTAGAAGACCTGTGCTGCAAAGTGCAGGCACGCATGATTAGTTATTAAGAGACCTGTGCTGCAAAGTGTGGGCACGCATGTTTAGTTATTAGAAGACTTGTGCTGCAAAGTACGAGCGTTAGTTAAGTTCATATTTGTTTGTCTTCTTGTGTTGCAAAGTGCAAGTATTAGTTAAGTCAGTGCAAGGGTGCAACTTACTTTTGTAGGTAATTGGTACTGAGCCTATGCCAATAGCTAAGTTAGTTATGGCTTGTTACTTCCTACATCCTTTCACGGCTTGACTACTGCAACTGTCTCCTTATGGGTACACCTAATTCTGTCATCCAACCTCTCCAGAAAATTCAGAACGTTGCTGCAAGACTCGTTCTCTTGGCACCCCGTCATCACCACGCAACACCTCTCCTGGAAAAACTGCACTGGCTTCCCATTTCAGAACGTATTAAGTCGCTTGTATGTGTTTCAGTGCTATAAATGGTTCTGGTCCTGCTTACCTCTCTGAACTGCTGCATGTCTACACTCCATCTCATACACTACACTCTTCTTCTGACACCCGCATGCTGGAAATCCAACAATACAAACGCAAGACTCATGGCTTCCGCACTTTCTCTTGCTTTGGACCCCACATTTGGAATTCACTCCCACAAGACCTTAGACACTGCTCAACCCTGTCATCTTTTAAAGCCAAACTGAAAACCTTCCTCTTCTAACAGTATTTCCATCCTAACTAATATCAGTACCCAGTTTCTGCTACAGTGTGTGTGTGTGTGTGTGTGTGTGTGTGTGTGTGTGTGTGTGTGTGTGTGTGTGTGAATTGTTTTGGTAGGACTATGCTTTACATGTGTATAGAATATCATATTTAGGTTAATATGTATCATGTGAACGCTCAGGGCGTTGAGGAGCGCATGATAAATGTACATTATTATTATTATTAGCGCGTAGGTCAGGCATAGTCATGTGTCAGTTTGGTTTGTTCTTGTGTTTACTGTATGTGTAACATGCAGTAGTGTAAATAAAATTGTATGCATTTATTTGGTTCATCACTACAATGGGAGTATGTACTGAAATGTAGTGTGGTCAGTGTGCGCATCTGTGAGAGAGCCTCAGTGTTTTCATCATGTCGGTACATGTGTATAACTTCTGTCTCCCCTTATCTTTTGTCTAGTGTCTGTTTTAAGTGGCATATGTGCATAGTGAAACAGCACACCTACCTCTGAGGAGCGGACAAGCAACCAAACACTAACACAGGTTTTTTTCTGGATACCAAGGTTGGTTGATTGTAGTGATTTTGAACACAATGCAAGGAACATTGAAAGACACACTACATGAGGATGACTAGAGACAATGGTTTATTCCAGTGTGAGTGTCTCTCCTTGGCAATCTCCAGCCTCCCCCTGAACCTAAAATGAGGAATGGGCCGCAAGTCCGGTTACAAAAAGTGGTGCCGTGACTCAGGATATCGCACATGTTTGGTAGCGCTGAGCGGAGGCGCTGGGACTGCCAGCCTGCAGCGTTTTCACTACACACAGCTGCCATTTGTGTTTTTGTGCCTGTGTGCATGATGGGTGCAGTGTTAGGCTTCCTTAGGCTGTTAGTGCCAAGTTGGTTGGCACAGAACAGGACTGCTACGAGACAGTCAAGAAGAAGAGGAAGTAGATGTAGGACTGTGACTGCTATTTCCCATAGCAGCAGCAGCAGCAGTAGCGATGGTTGTTCGTTCAGTAGCTGTTACAGTCATTCTCACGGGCATAGGTCCATTGGCGCTCGCAGGGATGGAAGTATGGGTAACAGTATGTTTCTGAATCACAGTCTTTCACCCAGGAAAGAGAGGATTCCTGACATGTTCACGGGTACGAAAGGTAGTCTGAAAGATTGGCTTCATCACTTCGAAACCTGTGCAAGATGGAATGGTTGGGATTACGCCGAGAGGGGCGTCAGCCTTGCTCTGTCACTCTGGGGTAATGCTCAGCAGGTGCTTGGCGAACTTAGTGTGCATGAGTTAGAAGACTTTGATGCGATCAAAGCAGCTCTAGAAAGACGGTTTGATCCTGCTGAGAAAGAAAACCTCCATTGTGTGGAGTTTAGATCCCAGTTCAAGAAGAAGGCGAGAGCATGACTGAGTATGGGTTCGCTCTGAATCGCATTGCTTCTGATGCATACCCTAGGATGCCCCTGGAGGCTAGGGAGACGATCGTGATCGATCAGTTTGTTAGTGGACTTCCGACAAAGGATTTGAGGAGGCATGTCCGGTTCCATCATCCTTCAACCATCCATGAAGTGATAGCGTTGGCTAGTGAGTTAGAGTCATTCGGGAGAAAACCAGATGGTCCAGAGAAGGGAAACGGCAATAGTATTAGAAGCATTAGCAAAAAACTCTCAGGAGCATGAGGAGCTGCTGAAGGTTTTTCAGAGTCTGAGCAAGCAGGTACCTGAGTCACTGGACAAAGTTACTAAAGCTATGGGTTGGATTGGTGGAAACAAAAGCAGAAACAGTTCAATTGTTTGTTTTCGGTGCAATGAGAAGGGCCACTACTCTAGGCAGTGCCCAACTACCGCACCAGATCAAACAAGGAGTAAGAAGGCCTCTAATGAAAATGTGCCAGGCAAGGAAAACTGGCGAGGGCTGGGGTTCCAGTGGTCAGAGACTTGGCCCGTCATCTGACAGGTCTTGATATATCCCCTAATGGGATGGAGACGGGACCGCATATGTGTGTTTTGTTAACGACCGGATGCTATGTCGTGCCAGTAAGGATAGGGGCAGGTGTGGCTGAGTTTTTAGTTGATAGTGGAAATGAGGAATGGGCCGCAGGTCCAATTACAGCTACAACCCCGCCCTCTTAGTCTTACACAAATGCCACAATCCTGCCCTCTTACACAGATGCCACAATCCTGCCCTCTTACACAAATGCAACGATCATACCTCCCACTTAACATCAATGCCATAATCCTGGCCCCCATTGTGCACCAATGTCACAATCCCAATCAACTACATAAATGCCACAATCCTAGTCCTCTGGCACAAATGCCATTCTTCATCCTCTTGCACAAGTTGTCAATGACGTGGATGTGCCAATCCTGATGGAGATGTGGCTGCTGGGTGCAGAGCTCTGCATCAGAACTGACAACAGCTAATTATGTCACTTATTCTTTTCCCTGTTTTGGATGCTGTGGAGGTGGCTTTGGCTTCCTTGTCTGGAAGTCTCTGTCCTCTACCCCATTTAAAGGTGTCACCATGACTCTGGCTTTTGACTAGACTGTACACATGACAGCAATATGCCATCCACCTCCTAGCAGGCAGAACAAGCTCACCACCTCAATGTTTGTAACTGACATTCCATCTTTTTGGACGACAGACTTGACAAGACAGAAACTCCCCTTCTGGTCAGTGATTTTAACCTACATTATGACTCTTCTACCCAATCCCATGACCAGGTCTGCACTCTCCTCTCTGGCCACAGTCTCACCCAGCTGGTGAGAGAACTCACCCACAGACATGGACTTACTCTCCAATGGAATTGTTACCCCAAGTGGTCAACCTTCATTGATGATGTATTAATATCTGAGATCCAGATCTCTTCATTCTTCCTCTCAGAAACTTCTGAAATGTGCATGCATCAACCTGAAAAGTGTTGGTGCATGATCTTTTCAATACCAGGCTCTAGTTATTGGAATTCTCTGCCACTGAAATCCATCTTTTAAAGCTCAACTTAAAACACACCTCTTCTGCACTGGATTTCTGTAATATTGAGCTATTTGTCTGTCTGCCTTTGAGGAAGGCTGTGTTACAGGGAATGAAGGTTAGCTGAACAGGTTTTTGTTATTTAAAAACAAAAAAGTGTGAGT
Organism: Alviniconcha strummeri; assembly: GCA_963584105.1. NCBI lineage: Eukaryota > Metazoa > Mollusca > Gastropoda > Provannidae > Alviniconcha > Alviniconcha strummeri. The sequence goes on along the minus strand of OY757544.1, from coordinate 29,494,798 downwards.
TTTGTTGTATGTATGTACAGTATGTGTCCATTGTATTATGTTGTGGACAATGAATGAAGGTTAGCTGAACAAGTTTTAGTCTTTCCAGTTTGATTTGGACAAGTTTTGTTGTATGTATGCACAGTATAATTATGTTCGTTGTATTACAGATAAAGAATGAAGGATAGCTAAATAGTTTTTTGTATGGTTTGTATTGTGATATTGTACAGCACCATGAGTTTGTAGTTTTTTCAGGGTGTACTGTGCTACAATTTTTTTTCTCCTAATTATTATTACAAATGCCATAATCCGAATTCCAGAACCCCCCCCCCCTTTGCATTAATGCTGTTCCTAGTCTCCCCCTACTTTATATAACCAAGATAATCCTTATTACCCCCACCCCCTGCATAACTGATGAAATCCTAGTTAAGTAGCATAAACAGCTAAATGAACATGACAGACCAAAAAAGAAAAAAAAAGAAAAAAGGGGACAATTAAGCCTATCCAGAATCAATAGGTCAATTTCAACCTGTTTAAAACAATGGGAAACAGATACGTAAATCACCAATACAAAACAAACCTCCAAAGTCTCGGCATGACGGAGCTGAAAAGTAAATCCATCAGAAAGCCAGCTGCACGTGCACGTAGTCACTTGTTTTGCATCTTGCCTCCAGCTATGCGCCTGAACGCTGTCATTCTGCTGACACAGCTTTTCCTCCACGTCAGCCACATGGTCCAAGGCCAGGAACATGAGGCGTGTGCCGTTCAAGACAGTGTCTCTTGACACAATCCGTTGGTTCTCCAGCAGTACCTTGTGCAGCTCTTGGATGATCTTAGCACAGCAGGAGATTCCCTTCAGGTCTTGTTGCAGGTTTCTCAACAAAACAACACAAAGCAAATAAGCTGTCTGGTCTCCTCATCTTTCAAACTTGTTTCTGCACTCTGGCTAAGCGATAAAATCGAGGCGAGAGAGTGGGATGTGATAAAGACTAAACCTGGATACATGGACAGACAGACAGGGTGATTCCACTATATACACCAATTCCCCCCAATGTCATTTTATGGGGATAAGCGGGGGGAGGGTGGTAAGTAAGTTGGTGTTTTACGCCCAGTCAACCGGTGCAGTTATATCAGGGTGATATACATCTCATATTAAATATTTAATTTTAATAATCTGTATGTCTTAAAATGGGTCTATATACAGTTTTAAAACCATGCTTAAAAGGTGAAAGCACAAATATAACTAAAAATGATCTCAAATTTAAATTTTTCCAAAAATATTAATTTCTTTCAAAAAGTTAAAAATCTTCTCAGGTGAAATATCCTGAAACAATATGCACAGTGATTTAGCTGTAAAGTGGCTCTCTCTTATTTCAATAAAATCTGAACAAGTAAGTAAAATATGCTCTATGGTTAAAGGTTTATCACATCCGATGCACACTGGCAGTCCTCACCCTTCAATAAAAAGGAATGAGTAATAAAAGAATGGCCACTGTGCAATTGGGCCATCACAGTCTCTTCTTTTCTGTTTGTCTGAGGACAAACAATATATTCTTTTAATACTGGGAATATCTTATATAATTTATTTTCCAGGAACTCATCCCACTCAGCCTGCCACAGTTCTAATATATATTTATTTGTGTGTGTGATTTAAGGTCTGAGAATGGGATGAGCTCAACCGAGATGTCGCCATCAAGGGCATCCTTGGCTGCAGAATCTGCAGCCAAATTTCCCCTTAATGCCAACATGGCCGGGAACCCAGATGAAAACAATCTTTCTCCCCTCTCTTGTCATTTCTGTAAATAATTCTAAAATATGAACTAAGACTGGTTGATCATATTTTAGGTTTAATACTGACTGTAACGATGAAAGGGAATCAGACAATATCAAAAATGATTTTTCTTTGGAATAATAAACATGTTTGAGAGCTAAAAGAATAGTTCATCTCTGCTGTATATACTGAACTGTCGTCTGGAAGCCGACATGTAAAAGGTTTTTTGTTGAATGGATACAGCCGCTGCAGCAACTCCTTCCTCTGTTTTAGAGCCGTCAGTGAGTTTTTTTTCAGATAAAGTATATTCAGAGATAAGTTGTAAATAGAGCTGCTAGTATATTTCTGGTTTTGTTGTATCTTTTTTGAAACTGGTTAGGTCAAAACAGACTGCAGGAACTGAAAGTTTCCAAGGGACGATGTCCAATGAGGGAGCATCGTCTACCAAATTTAGGTTAAGTTTGGATTTCTCCAAGTGGGGGAGAATGTGGATGCCAAGAGGTGGAACCTTTGACTCCGATTCTTCAAATAATTTGTTGTTTTCGGATTCAAAAATGCAATTATAGGCTGGGTTTTCCAGCAGGGATTTGAGTTTAAGAACATAATTTAAAGACAATTTTAATCGGCGAGTAGTTAATGACGGTTCATGTGCTTCTATGCATAGACTTTTGAGCAGGAGATGTGTGGAAAACACCCAAAGCGATTTGCAAGCCCTGATGGTGGATCAGATCCAACTGTCTGAGAATCGACTGATGGGCTGATCAGTACACAATGCATCCATAATCCAATTTGGAGCAGACTAATGAACGGTAAAAGCGTGGCAGGATGATACAATCAGCTCCCCAATCAGTATGTTCCACTACACAAAGAATGTCCAGAGCCTTCTGACAGGAGGTTTTAAGGTACTGAATGCGATTTAAAAAAATAAGTTTTGTGCCAAAGATAACACCAAGGAACTTTGCTTCTCTGACTACTTTTATAGGCGTTTTTCCCAGAAGAATGTTAGGGTCTGGGGAAAAAAAATGTACTGTTGATCAAAATGAATACAGACGGTCTCAGAGGTGGAGAACTTGAGGCCGTTCTCAGATACCCACTTCTGAATGCTGTTTACACACAGCTGTATAGCTCTCTCCACTCTGTTTAACGTCTTTCCACTCACACACAATGCAAAATCGTCCACAAACAAGGAGCAATCAGTACCCTTTAAGACAGCTTTAACAATGTTGTTAATTTTAATGCTGAAAAGGGCCAGAGACAGAATGCTACATTGTGGGACCCCCATCTCCTGCTCATGCAGCTCAGAAAGAGTGCAACCCACTCTAACCCTGAAAGAACGTTCCAACAGGAAGCTCTGAATAAACTTGGGGAGGTGGCCCCTGAAACCGAGATCCCAGAGGTCCACCAGAATGCTGTGCTTCCATGTTGTGTCATAAGCTTTCTCAAGGTCAAAGAAAATGGTTAAGACGTGTTCTTTTTTTAACAAAGGCATTTCTAATAAATGTTTCAAAATGAATGAGATGATCCAGCGTACTATGGTTCTTCCTGAAGCTGCATTACTTCTCGGAAAGAAGACCTTGCGACTCAAGGGACCACATGAGGTGAGCATTGATCATCCTCTCCATCGTTTTACACAAACAGCTGGTTAATGCTATAGGTCTGAAATTACTTGGTTCCCAGTGATCCTTACCTGGTTTGGGAATGGAGATAACTACCGCCTCACGCCACAATGGCGGAAAACAGCCAGATTCCCACACATGGTTATATACTTTTAAAAGGATGGATGTTGTGGGGGGAGTATAAAAACAGCACATCTTCAACTCACTTCGTATCAGTGAACAGGCAGTCACATTTTTGTTTACGTCAATGGCAAACAAAAACTTACTTCTGGCCATTCTGCTTTAATGTTGCCACCATCTGGAGGAGACAGGCATCAATTTTCTGAAACCCAACATGCACTGTATGTTATTAGGTTGTTTGTTTTTCATCCTCATTGTGGTTTGCCCAACAGTTTGGGCTGAAGGTGCATCTAACAACACACACAAAAATACTCAAAAATATGGGGCATGGAGACAACTCAGTGGTAGAGCACTATACTCATGATCAAAAGGTCTCAGGTTTAAGTCCTGGCAGGAGCAGTGGGAGAATGCTCTTCTCTAAGGTCAACTGTATAAGCTGTCTCTTATTTTGGTATCCATTCTACCCCTGTGTTACCATGGTAGCACATACAAATTCTGGTCTTTCTGCCAGAATTGCAGGTGGCAGGTTACAGCTAAAGACACATGCCCCATACGTACGTGACTTCAAATAAAATGACACTGGTGCCTGATTGTATGGTGTACACAGATAATGCACTGAGAAAACAACAGTTTTACGTGGCACCAGCCATGTAACAACTAAACAGAGCAGCAACCACTTTGTTGGCTATTTAAAATGCACTTTGTAAAAGCTAGTCATTCATTCACATAGACCCATCCACAGCCCACCCCTTTCCCACTGTTATCATGAGGTATCACAAGCGGTGGCCGGCAAGAGGGCTCGTGAGACAGTTTAAAGCAGAAGGGCCTCAGCTCAGTTCCACTTTGGCTGTCCTTTTTCTTCAAAAAGGTTGTGGTTTGTGGACACAGTCTTGTGACTTTGTCCCTCACAATTAATGGAACATTAAAATGGCTCCCACTGCTGCCCATTCTGGTGGTGATAGTGTAGCGACAGGTATATAATCTCCCTCTTCCCCCACCTCCATACCCCCTCCCCTTTCTCCCCATCCCTAATAATCCTTATGGTTTCTGTGGAAGTCAAGCACCATGTTTTCCAAAAGGCTTCCACTAGGAAATGACTGATTTACTGTGGTCACTCCAGTCCAGATAACATGTGTTTCTTTCCTAACAGTGAGATTTCCTAAACTACAATAGGGGCATGGACAGATACTTTTCATGTTTTTTGGACAATATCAAAGCATTTGAACCAAGTGAAGAAGTAAATTTGACTGTGCAAATGACAGTCCGATGCTACAGATGATGCAAAAGAACAAAGCTCCATATAGACTTTCCGGTTTGATTTGGACACAACTCAAGACAGAAGATCACTGAAAATCCAACACCACACACTGTCTACCTAAAAATGACACTCTGAAAAACAAAACAAGCACTAAACAGGCAGAGAAAGAAACTGAACGCAAATACCTGCGGCAAAAAAAGGCCAAGAAAGAAGCTGAACACAAAAGCCTGTGGCAAAATTATAAAGAAAGACAAAACACAAATAAATGTGAGAGTTAAATGAAAAATGGCTGCCCTAATCAGGCAAGCAAACAACTGAAACCAAATGGCCAGATGGAAAGGATGGTGAAAATGATGAAGAAAGAGCAAGGAGAAAGAAGGCTGGAAAAAAAATCCATTACCCCCACCCAATCAAAAACCATACATGGTAACTGTCTCTGACAGCGTGCAATGTGACAAAGGCTAGAAACGCGTAATCCATGCACACCATACAAACCACACAATGATGCTAACAGCCACTAGGCAATAGATGCTCATGAAGTAGCCATATATATAAAAATAAAGTTGTCTCGGCTAGCAAGACACCTCAAGGTTACTCCCATCACCCCCACATCAAAAAAGAATGAAACAACTCAAGAAGAAAAAGGAACGAAAGAGAGGAAAAACAAAAATAGTCGGAGTGTATACCAAGAAGCTCACTGACCCAAACAAGCACAAAGTACCTAGTCTGATCAACTAGAAACGTGTAACAGGCCTGAAGGATAACACAAACAAAGAACTTAATGGGACGCATGCAAAATGGCAAACATTCCAAAAGAGGAAGTCCTAGATGAGGTCTAGCCTGCCGTTGCCTGCAGACCTAAAAAATTCGCCATCCCTCCAAACTTTCAACACTACACTGAACCCGGATCTCTTCCAGCTTCCAACCAAGCTTTCTGGTTTATTTGTACATCCTTACTGCTACCTGTCTCATGTCCTCTGTGTTTAGGTGTGGGTGGGGGCCAGGAGGGGGGGAAATTGTGGAATTATAGGGAGGTAATAATGTCATGAGATTATTTTCTTTATTGTATATGAGCCTGTGACAAAAGGTTGTGATCTAAAGTGGGACACATTGCCTCAAAATCAAACTCCCAATAAGCTATTTTCAGTCTTACCATTAGGAAGTGGTATGTTTCAAGCAAATATTTCCATCACAAAAAAAATGGTTTTGATCCAAATGTGTGCTGTATGGCATCAAAACTGGGGTCAGGTCAGGTGTGGATGTTTGTAACAATGGACACAGTGAATGTCATAATAATACAGAGAAAAACCATTTGTATGAACTTTTAATGCTTCTGGTGCATTTAAGCAGCTACTAGTAATAAAATCAGAGCAGCTAGGACCAAAAAAAGCTTTAAATGTATGTATTATGTAATCATGGTGTCCAAATTGTGCGTTCATGAATTTAGTGCAACAAATAATCATTTCAAATGCAGAACAACTTCAGTAAAGTTTTCAAACAAGGAATACTTTATTCCATAGTATACACATTCCAACTTGTTTAAGTGGACGAACATAACACTATGGCAGTGGACACAGTCTATGAAAACCAACATATTATTTCACCCAGACTGAACAAACAGTACACAACTGTAGTGAATCTAGGCACAGTAACAGAATATGACCTGTAAAAAGAGTGACTTTCTGAATATACAGATCACATTAAAACTTTAGGAAAATTTATAAGCCCCCCTACCCCCCCCCCCCCCAAAACAAAACAAAACACACACACACACACACACACACACACACACACACACACACACACACACACACACATCCTTTCAAACTAAACCTGTCTGTCAGTCGCTGAAAAACTGCTGCCTCTGAGTCTGAGTGGAGTACTTTGCAGGAGCACCTTTTGTCACAGGCTCATACTGCTGCATTGTACATTATTTTTTCTTGTGTATTGTTAGTTGTCATATATGTGGGGGTTTTCTTATCTTTGATATTTTTCTCAATTAACGTTGAAAATGTCAGAGAATGTTGCAAAGCAGGGTGAGTTTGAGTAGATCATAGTGATATCTTGGCCTAAAAGTTATCTTTTAGTATTTATTATTATTGTGAAGAAAAACAGACTGCAACTCCATGAATCTAACAAGGCTATACAAAGAAAGAAAGAAAGAAAGAAAGGAGCATGACAGAAATCAAAGAAGAATAAATAAGGAAACAAAAAGACGAGGAAAAACAAAATCCCAACTGTTGTCAATGGTGTCAGAGCTTTATCCTTAGAGATTCAAACTGGAAACTGTTCTAAATCAATTACCCTGTAGGCACCCTTACTACCATTTTACTGTGTTAGGGCGACTGAACCAAAACAACAAAAATGCACTGAGTCAGTGCGTGCTGAGCCATTGTTTGTGAAACCAGTGTGTGAGACAAAAACCTGCACTAAAAATAGCAACATTTCACATCTCTGATTAGTTGAGATTGGCGACCACGTAGGGCATGTGGATGGGTCTATTTGCATACAACTAGAGTGAAGTGGTCTGCTCTGAAGCTGAGAACAGTGCTATTATTGTCACTGTAAAGTGCTTAGGGCTCCAAGATGATGCGCTCAAGATGTGTTCAAATAAATTTAAAAAAGCTTTAAAAGCAAAATGCAACATATGCCACTGTCTGTAAAAGACAACAGAACAACAAAGAATTCACCAACTGGGGAACCCACCCAGCTATTTACCTGAGTCACTGTTTTAAAGTAAAGCCAAATGCCCTTTATTGCAAACTCAAAAGTGACAGGAATGTTGTTTTTGTTGCACTTTCTTTCTCTCTGCCATTTGAAATAACTGTATTATTTGTTGACATGGAAAGGGAAAAAATTATGTAACAAGAATGACTGCTGGCATTCTAAAACAAGATCCAAACATACAAAAGGTTCAAAAGAACACTATGTATTTGGACAAAATATGCACATTTTCAGAGTAATCCCCTTTGTCAAGCTGCAAAACAACACTTAACAGTTAAATGGTGAACAATGAGATGCAGAACTAGACCACTTAAGGAAAGAGAGACTTAAACTGTACAATCCTGCAACAAAGCATCACAATGTGCCCCAACCTACTGGTGAGCACGTTGAACTATTGTCACACAATGGCTCCTGGTGAGCATGTTGAGCCATGGTCAACAAAAATAAAACCACAGCACACACCAAAACAAACCTTTTCGTGTTCACTAAAAAGAACACCCTTGGTTTTTACATGGTGGGCCAGTGTTGCAGCCATGACATCCACAGGGATGATGCCAGACAGAAGTACAGGCAGCAGAGGTTCCAGCTCCAGACAGGCCACAAATGTTCTGGCAAACAGTGGGTCCACTTGGAAAGCAGACTTGAACAGTTCTAGTGTAGTATGAGGAATTCTGTTGGAAAAACAAAATGCAGAAGACTCAGTTCATCCCATTCAAAGAAATTACTGTGTGAAATCACAATCATATTCATATTTCCAGCACTTATATTTGCACTGTGAAAACAAAGACCCAACTAGTCCAGAACCTCACATTAAAAAAAGAAATGACTAAGGGATAGAAATGCACATAAAAAACATGTACTTCTTTATAAAGATTAAACTACTTTTATCTGAACAGGTACAGAAGCATATATTACCCCAAAATCACAGTAAGTAAGTTGGTGTTTTACGCCCAGTCAACCGGTACAGTTATATCAGGGCGATATATATCTGACATTATATATTAATTTTTAATAGTGTATGTGTTAAAATTCGTATATATAGTTTTAAAACCATACTTAAAAGTGAATAAAACACAAACATAACTAAAAGTGATCTCAAATTTAGATTTTCCCAAAGATATTAATTTCTTTCAACACTCACAGTGTCTCTGAAAATGAAGGTACCTACGATAAATGGAGCTGGGTGTGTGATTAGTCAAAAACACATAAAGGTACATATGATAAATGCAGCTGGGTGTGTGTTGGTCAAAGACATAACTTACTCCCAGTATTTTGTATTCTCCATGAAAGACCGCTTTCTCCTTTCTAACCCTGTGAGTCCCCACCATTCAGGGTTTTTAAAGTGAGGGGAGGGTTCTGGGTCCTGGTAAGGCTGTGACTTTCCCTGAAGGAAGTGAAGCAAGGGAACACAGCACAGCCAGCTTGGGTCAGAACTATACTGGTGCCACGTTCCAGGATCAGTTTGATCAATCAGTTTGGAAACTGTCCTGGCAAGGCCACTGAAGCAAAAAAAGACATGGACTAAATGTCTAAACTTGTGTGTGTGTGTGTGTGTGTGTGTGTGTGTGTGTGTGTGTGTGTGATAGCTGTGTGTGTGTGTGATAGTTGTGTGTGTGTGTATGTGTGTGTGTGTGTGTGTGTGTGTGTGTGTGTGTGTGTGTGTGTGTGATAGTTGTGTTTGTGTGTGTGCATGTGTCTGTGTTTGTGTGTTGTGTGCGTGTGTGTCTGTGTTTGTGTGTGTGTTGTGTGTCTGTATGTGTGTATATGCACATGCATATAAGTGTGTGTTTCTGTTTGAATGGTGTTTGTTTCTGTTGGGGGGGAATGAGTGAGTATGTGCATAGTGTGTGTGGTTTGTGTGTGTCCATGTGTGTGTGGTGTGCATGTGTGTGTGTGTGTTTGTGGTGTGTGTGTGTGGGGGGGGGGGAGTACAAGTGGTGTGTGCATGTATGCATGCAAGTAGGTCCATGTGAGCATGCACTGTGTGTGTATACATCTACCAAAATTGCTCAAATGCTGTGTTTAAAGGAATCACAAAAGATGCTTCAATTTTCACCTTCAAAGAATCAGTTTGCCTTTGATGGCTGGCTGGGCAGCCTTTATAAGTGTACAAAAAACAAGCCTGTAAACAGCACGCATCATCCATGTGGTTCCTCTACCAGCAACTAAGGCTATCATTCACACATATATGCTCTACCTCTTGTCTTGCATATTTGTTGGGAAATGAAAGGCAATGTTGTCAAGGTCAGCACACGTGGTGTTGTTCATCTCCGGACGTATAAGTAAGCAGTGACACAGGAACTGAATGTGGCTGGTATCCAGTTGTAATTTAAACTTTTCAACCAACAGCAACAGGAAGATTCCCAGTGTCACCGTTGTCTTTACTTCAGCAAGTTTTTGTGCAATTGGTGAAAACAGGACAGTTTCAATGGCCTGGGCAACAACAAAAATCACAATAAAACAACAAAGAGAAAATAGAACAGATCTAGGGAAATGTAGTCACCAATATGACGAAAAACAAGGAAAAAACAATAATACACAAGTGCTTTTCACAAACTGTCTTCTACGGGTGCAAGAAGATAGACAACAAAAGAAGAAGGGAGTAAAGAAGATAGACAACAAAAGAAGAAGGGAGTAACGAAGAGGACAGACTAGAAAGAGCTGATGTAAGAAATGTTAAGAATGAATACGTAAATTAAAAATGTCATTAAAATGATGCAGATTATTAAGTAAGTAAGTTGGTGTTTTACACCCAGTCAACCGGTACGGTTATATCAGGGCGATACACATATTATAGATGAAGATTAGGGGAAGCACAATCTGCCCACATAATTATGAACAGATGCACACACACACACACACACACACACACACACACACACACACACACACACACACACACACACACACACACACAGTGCATACACCTATTCAATCTGCACAGCAACAAACATGCAATTCCAGTAGGTTATAGAAAGCCATGGTTCCCATGGCAACGTTTATGAAGGAGAGCAGGAGCAATGTTGTAGTGTCCCAGCAGGGGCACTGTACGGGGGATTAAGAATTAGCCAGTGGCACAAGCTCTGCTGGTCACGTGCTGGCGTCACTTTGGCTGGAACCACTGGTCAGCCAAGGCAGTCAGGAAGTTTTCCGTGTTTCCCTTCTGCACTTTAAAAAATTTGTCGCTGTAGGCCAGAGATGGTCGTCTATTTCCTTTCTTCATGGCGCTGCACAGTAATACCAGAGAGTCTGGTCTTGCTGCTTGATGTCGTTTACAGCCCCAAAATGAAAGGTGCCAACTGATTAAAGTTCATATGTCACCAGGGGAGATCACTGGTGAAAAATTTCAGTCTCTGCAATAATTGGTACAAAAGTGTGGTACTTTCATTAATTTGGTTTGCACAGCTTAGTGTTCGAGTTGTTTCATGTAATGAATGTGGGGGTTGACAGTTTTGGCGACGCTCAGCCAGCATAAAGAAAGCCATGGTTTCCATGGCAACTTTTATGAAGGAGAGCAGGAGCAATGTTGTAGTGTCCCAGTAGGGGCGCTGTATGGGGGATTAAGAATTAGCCAGTGGCACAAGCTCTGCTGGTCACGTGCTGGCGTCACTTTGGCTGGAACCACTGGTCAGCCAAAGTAGTCAAGAAGTTTTCCTTGTCCCACCTCCAACCCCTACTTACCTCCTGCGCCTGCATATTTACATTAGTGCATTTGTTCTTCATTTTAATCATTAAAAAACTGAGTTGAAAAACAACAATACACCAGGTGTTGTTGTGCTTGTGTATTGTTGTTTTTCAACTACAGTTGCCATGTTGGGATCTACTCTCACTCCAATGGCAAGTTTGTTAAGGGGTGAGTCAACACCACACATTTCAGCCTCGGTGCAGTGCACTCTGCAAATGGCATTGAAACCAGAAGGGTACATTACATTGTTAATGTGACCTCCTCAGCCATAAACCAGGCTGAATCATCCATATAACCTAGTCTGCACTGGAAAAATCCTACTTCCCCTTCTCTTCACGAGGTTTGGGTTGGAGTAGCCGGCAGCTCAGGTTCCTGTTTTTTTTTTAACCAAGCTTGACTGCGAGTAGTGTCAGTGCATACTTGAACAACACCTTGTTTGTAGCTTCATAGCTTCTGTGTTGTGTTGTCTATTTTCTTAAACTTAGTTCAATACCAGACGGCTTCTACATAACTTCATACTCATGTCATGTTGTCCATTCTTGCCATCACCATGCTCAACCTTGAATAGTGTCAGTGCTTACTCGAACAACACCTTCTGGTTTTTAACTTCACAGCTTTGTCAGAAATTCATAGCATGGTCACACTGGCTTTTTTCTCAACTTCATTCTATATCAGGGGCTACTGCATAACTTCATACTCATGTCATGTTGTCCATTCTTGGCATTTATAGCCCCAAAATGAAAGGTGCCAACCGATTAAAGTTCATATGTCACCAGGGGAGATCACTGGTGAACAGATTCTGTCTCTGCAATAATTGCCAATTGGTACAAAAGTGTGGTACTTTCGTTAATTTGGTTGCACAGCGGCTTAGTGTGCCAAATTCATAATAACCAAATGTCACAACTAGTGGCCTACAGCAGCAATGTCTGTGTTGGAGTTGTTTCATGTAATGAATGTGGGGGTTGACAGTGAGGGTGACGCTCAGCCAGCATAAAGGAACTTAGGAAGTCTCAACATTTTTCATTCAGTCCACCAGGGGACACAGTGCCCAGTCTCTGGATAATGTGAGGCTCCATGTGTTTTCGCTGAAAGGAGTCCCCACGCAATTGCCATAACCCTTTAACTGACATCTGCAATGGTATGACCAGCAGAGTGGTGGGCTACAGGCTTGCTGTGGTTGTGGCAAATGTCAGCCAGATGTTCACAGAAATGAATCACAAGGGGCAAGGGCAAATGCGTGTGTGTGCGTGTGTGTGTGAGCGTGCGTGCGTGCGTGCGTGCGTGCGTGCGTGTGTGTGCATGTACACATCTGTATTTGTTCATAATTATGTGGGCAGATTGTGTGCCCCCTAATTTTCTTCATTTTAATAACACTGTTTTCAATGTACGTATTAATTCTGAACATTTCTTACATCAGCTCTTTCTTGCCTATTGTCTTCTTTACTTCATTCTTCTTTTGTTGTCTATCTTCTTGCACTAGAAGAAGACAATCTGTCAAAAGTGCTCATGTATTGTTTCCTTGTTTTTTGTTGTATTGGTGAGTACATTTCTCTAGATCGTTCTATTTTGTCAACCTCACCCGCAGCTTTTCACTCATTCCTCCAATAAAGAGAAAGAAAAGCGAGAAGAAAAACAACAAAAGCTATACTACCCACAACAAACATTTACACTGAAAAACATAAATACTGTGCATGTATAAGATTAAAAAGTCAAATAACCTGAAAAGAATGCATCATATAAGAGACAGACACAGAGAAAGAGGCAAGGAGAGACAGAGAGGCAGAGACTGATAGACAAAGAGAGGCAGACAGACACAGAGACAGATGTAAGGAGGGAGGGAGAGACAGACAGCAGCAGAGGCAGACAAGACAGTAGCAGAGAGAGGAAGATGCAAAGAGACAGACAGACAGCAGCAGAGTGGCAGACACATAGAGACAGAGAGACAGCAACAGAGAGTGGCAGACACAGAGAGACAGACAGACAGCAGCAGGGAGTGGCAGACACAGAGAAACAGACAGACAGCAGCAGGGAGTGGCAGACACAGTGAGACTGACAGACAGCAGCAGAGAGTGGCAGACACAGAGAGACAGACAGACAGCAGCAGGGAGTGGCAGACACAGAGAGACAGACAGACAGCAACAGAGAGAGGAAGACGCAGAGAGACAGACAGACAGCAGCAAAGAGTGGCAGACACAGAGAGACAGACAGACAGCAGCAGAGAGTGGCAGACACAGTCAGACAGCAGCAGGGATTGGCAGACAGCAGCAGAGAGTGGCAGACACAGAGAGACAGACAGCAGCAGAGAGTGGCAGACAGACAAGCAGAGAGATAGGCAGAAAGGCAAGCAAGCAGAGATAGTGACAGACAGAAATAGAGGTAGGCAATCAGAGAAGCACATCAGACATACACACAAGCAAAATGACAGAAAGCAGCAGATAGAGAGAACTTGAACCAAACTCAAAACGCTTTATTTTACAATGATCATAGTTTAGCTTCAATCAAAACCTAACAACTAGTCCCTGCTAACTGGCTACTGATGGATAAAAAATAAAAAGGCATCATATATAATATCTGCATTACTTTGTCTTTGTGCCAAAAGGTGCTCATGCAGGGGGGTATGCACTTCAGTTGAAAATGAAAAATGTGAAAACTGTTTTTCTTTGAAATTGTGTGTTGCATATGTGCATGGATGCATGAATATCTAGTACACAGAATTTCAGCAAGCAGACTTCAGGTGGTTTTAATATATATTATATAGCCATAACAAGCAGGAAAAAACACTGAAATTTGACCGCCAAAAATGGACATTGATGTACTAAGCAATCTTTGTCCCTTTGCTTATGAAAAGCATGGAGTACCAGTCACTGATTAGTACGCTGAAAACATAATTTTATATGGGTAATACAAGATCAGCATTCATAACTGTTGTATTTTTGATCAATTGCTGACAAAAGTTTGCGCTGTCACATATCAGATGTGTTGTAATACCAAACTGTAAACTTCGTACAACCCAAAAACAGCCTCATTTTGGAATTGCCGGAAACATCACACGTGTTCCGATCCATACATTTACAGTATTACACTGCACAACAGTGCTCTATTTTTTCAGCAAAGTTTGCGTAAAGTTTTAAAAACATTTTCCTGATCAATCAAATAATTATTGTTGTAAGATCTGATGTTTGACAAAATATCTCATAACTTTTATAAACAAATGAGAAAGCTATCATGTTTTTCTACTGCATCCATCATATGACACTTCCTGGCTCACTGGGTTTCATGGCTGCATGGCATGTTTGTTTGCAAACATCGAAAGGTACATTGTAATATTTTCAGCGGTCCAATGTAAAATATGAATCTTAAGTAAGACATGCACTTGTGCTTTTTGAGAAGTTTACTGACAACGTTTCAGTGCTCCCAATAATGCACACCTGGGGGTCTATTACACACAGTTTTGTATTCTGATGCACAGATTTGAGATCTGTGCATCATCTTGAGGCACACATATTTTCAAAGTGACGGAGACAGTCAACAGTTATTTAGTGTATCAACGAAACAAGATCAGCAAGGTTCAGAATGCAAAACTCTGCTTGCCTAACCACATTCCTGTCTGCTATGCTGATTGGTTTAAATGTCTTTTCTGGCAGTTGTATTCCAAAGGCTGACTGGTCAGAAATTTACTTCCTTTCTAAGCTGTCATCTGTGCATCATCTTGAGGCACACATATTTTGAAAGTGACGGAGACAGTCAACAGTTATTTAGCGTATCAACGAAACAAGATCAGCAAGGTTCAGAATGCAAAACTCTGCTTGCCTAACCACATTCCTGTCTGCGATGCTGATTGGTTTAAATGTCTTTTCTGGCAGTTGTATTCCAAAGGCTGACTGGTCAGAAATTTACTTCCTTTCTAAGCTGTCACTTCCTTTCTATGCCTTTGTTTTCACTTCAGCTGAAAACATGTTGCTTTTACCTGGTTTATATACATGTGCAAAGAAGCGCTCAGTGGCAAAGTCTGATGAAAATATTATTGTTGAGGGAGAGAGAAGTATTAAAGCAGTTGAAAAAGATCATAGCACAACCATAGTTGCTAGTCTACGTTCAACTGGTGCAACTGTAGTAGGTAGCATAAATGTGACTGAATTTTGGCAAGGAAGTAAGTTTTACTACTGCGCGGTCGCAAAATGGATCTTGCAATGCCACAGAAATCCACTCTTCGTCCTTTTTTGCGACAATTACTTTTGTACTTGCTTCCTTCACTGATGTGCTGTATTCCATTGGAAAAGCCTCAAACTGAGGCTGTTCCATGGCTGTTCCAAAAAAGTCCAAATAATAAGTCGGTGAAGGAAGCAAAATAAAGAATTGTTGCAAAAACGGTAACTATGACAGATTATTTGGCTACCCAATGGAAGCAAAAATCACTGTGGAAAAGTGAGGATCTGAGATCCAGGCAGGGCCATTTTGCGATCGAGAGTCGGCCAAATCTACAGTAAAAAGAGTGTGCATGGGGGGTGGGGGGGGGCGGGGTGGAGTGTAATCTCCCACCTTTGTCAGATCTTTCTCTTCTGTTATGCATTTAAAAGAATGAGCACTTCTAAAATGACTGAAATTGAAAGGACTGGGAAAAAGTTTTTTTCTATTTTTATACATCGTGTACTAAATGACTGTAAATGTGAGAATATATATATATATATGAATATTCATATACAGGCACGTAAACAGTGTTGTGACCTCCAGTTTAGGCTGTTTGACCCTTAGATGTTTTAACAGAGGCTCATTTTGACCCTCACTTAAAATTCTATGGGGAGCACTGAGTTTTTAGGTTTTCAGCCGATATGGGAGGCAGATAAGAAGTACTGTGAAAAGTGGCATCTTCGCATGTGGAAGATTTGAAAACCTTTTTTATGCTTAGATGAGTACAGCGTGAAGAGTTTGATTACAACCAGGCAATATTTTGTAAATCTTTCTTCTGTGCAGTGTGTGCACTCAATTTTATCAAAAACCTGTCAGTTGTTTGGCTACATGTTTTTTGTAGACTATATTACAAATTTAATGATGATCTTGAGAATATTTTGTCATCTGATGAGAGCTTATGATCGCAACAAAGTTCTTGAAAAATTATGTCACGTCATGTTTGTAACACTGCTGTTGTTGTGACTGACATCAAAGTTTGGTGAAGCTCTGAGTACTTGATAATTATGTGTTAGAGGTCAGGGTGAGTGGGTTTGACAATGACATGTTTGTACTGAGTCTATCACATGACCCATTGGCTATGCAGGGTTTGCAATAACCAGTAATTACTGGTAAAATACCGTTCATGAAGATACCGGTTTTTATTTTAAGCTGCCGGTCCCAGGGGCTGGTTATATTTGGCATGAACCGGTTACAGATAGGGTCCTAAATAAAATAATTATTTTTTAATTTTTAATATTGACAACCACTAGACAGTAGACGCGGTACTAGTTTATCTCAAACCTTGCTGTCACCACAGTGGTGAGTGGTGTAGCCAGGTGACAAAGCAGAAAAGCAAGAGCCTAGAGACAACTGTGTAGTAGTTGCGCTTAACTGGCGAGTTCCCACCAGTGCCATAGCGGTCGGGGCATTAACTAACAGAAGAGCATGCTAATACTAATAACTGTGATTGTAACTGCGTTTTACTCACTAGTTCGCGGATACTGTCTTGGCAGGCCAACCTCAGTAATGTTTACTACACTGCTTCCCTGAGGCAGCTCACGCACCAAGAATAAAGATAGGCCTAGTAGTCTGCAACACAATCAGGCAGATTCTTCAGTGGCTGGCAATGGCAAGAAAAGGACAACAGTCACTGTTTTATTTTTTTTCAAGAGGAGTAGAACCTTCTGCCAGTTCTGATACTGATTTGCAAGGCAAAGCCAGACCGTAAACCAGTACTGCAAAGGAACACCAGCCTGTTATCCACAAGACATGCCCAGAGACACCAGAAACATCGAGCAAAAAATGCAGGCATGACAAATTTCATGAGGGTTGGTTGAAAGATTTCAGCTGGCTAGAGACAGACCAGCAACTGACAATGTTCTGCATTATTTGTCAGAAAACTAAGCAGAAAAATTGCTTCACTAGGGGCTCAAAGAACTATCAATGCTCAGCTCTCGCAGAACATGCCAAGTCCATATCTCACAAGGCAGCAGTGACCACTATGTCAAAACAAACCTCCATGGTTCCACATTCTGAGTCAACCTGTGCTAGTGAAAAAGAATGCCTGCAAGCACAGTTATGGATTGTTCTCTGTATGGTGCAAAACAATATCCCTGCCAGTAATTTTGGATTGCTTCTTGAATTTTAAAAGGTGAATGGAGTGCAATCCCTGAAGACTGGAGAAATCTACACACACTACAGCTCTGTGTTACAGATGGAGCAGTGCCATGTGGATGTCACAAAGGAGGAAATGAAAATAACTTGAGAAGAGTGACTTTGTGGGTATAATCTGATCAGGTATGCACGTGTAGAGAACAATGGTGTTGTTCAAACCATTTTTCTGGGAAATTACACAATTGACAACGGAACTGCTGAGTGTGTTTTTGAAATGTTGGTGGTAAGTTCTGGAGGAGTGGTCGGATAGGCAGGTGGTCGGACTTGGATCAGATGGAGCATTAGTGATGACAGGTCGACACAATGGTGTTGGTGTACGATTGAAAGGTTGACAACCCATGCTGGTGCACATTCACTGTGCAGCTCATCATGTCACTTTGGTAATGAAAGATGCAACGGAAGGTGTACAGTCTGTGGCAGATTATAGACTATGTCTACAACAGATTTTCAAGCTCTACAAGGCCTCTGGTGACAGAATGCATCATCTGAAGGAGATGTGTGATGCTTTGGACCAGTCACAATACCTGTGTCTGAAACATCCTATCGGCATGTGGTGGCTTAGCTTAGGAACAGCTGTCAAAGCTGTGAAAAGTGTGTACCCAGCACTGGCACTGGAACTGGAGGAAGAAGGACAGAGAAACAATCTCACAGCAGCCGTGAACTTGAGCTGTAAATGCAGAATGTTTGCATTTGTTGCAATGACATACATGTTTTCAGACGTCATACCAATCATGCAAAAAACTGAACCTGACTTTCCAGCAAGAGGCTGTCAATCTCTCAGATATTCAGCCAGTTGTGGACAGTACGAAAGCAAGTTTGTTTCACCTTCTCACAACCC
This sequence comes from Alviniconcha strummeri, assembly GCA_963584105.1. Taxonomy (NCBI): domain Eukaryota; kingdom Metazoa; phylum Mollusca; class Gastropoda; family Provannidae; genus Alviniconcha; species Alviniconcha strummeri. The sequence goes on along the minus strand of OY757544.1, from coordinate 29,476,465 downwards.
CTGGCTGTAATGAACAGGACTTTTCGACAACAGTGACAAGGGGTGGCGGTGTGTTTTAAACAGTCAAGCTTACATACTGTGACAGACAACCTGCATTTCAGCAAGCTCGGACGGTGTTTACAGAACAGCTGATTCAGGCTCTGACAAAACGCTTTCCTGACGATCAGCTTAGCATAGTGTCAGCTTTGGCCAACGTGCTTGACAGACAGAGGTATCCACCCAGCAATCCTCCTGGACCTCTAGACACATACGCAACAAGAGACCTAGCTGATATTGCTTACTCGTCACAACGCAACAACCATCAATGGACCGACAGTGCAAAATGACTCTGATCAGTTCAAACATGCTCTGAGTGGTTACGGCAGTGATGAGTTTTGTCATGTCAATTTGTCATGCTGCATTGTCATCAGGAAACAGGCAGCACAATTCCCGGACTTTGCTATGCTAGCAAAAATTGCCTTGGTGATCCCCATGACCAGTGTGCCTGCAGAAAGAGGGTTCAGCATCCAGAACACAATCAAAACAGATGGCCAAAATCAACTCAGAGAGGAGCATGTTACAAGATTAATGATGCTGAACATTCATGGAAAAGGTGCGACAGATTTTGACGCTGGTGCTGCCAGCAATCATTTTTTTGGCCATGAAAACACACAGGAAATAGCGGTAAGCAAGCCATTGCTATCTTTTATATATAATCTAGATCTATGTCTAATTAATGATCTCAGTTTGCAAAGTTTTCATTTATCCTTTAGATCTGTCTAGTTCAGGTTTTACCAAGATTTGTTTTACTGGGACCGGTTTTGAACTCAGCTGTTGGGTAAAGACCTGGGATAAAAGCTGAGGGGACCAGTTTTCGAAAAACCTAGCATGATCACTGCTATGGTGACAATTTGTATAACCCCCCACCCCCCAACCCACCCCTGCCCCCCATCCAGATTCATAATGCTTCATCAGGGTATCTCCTGAGTCAAGAACAAGTATCATGACTATGAAGAAACCCCTAACAAATGCACACAACTGCAGAAAGTCCAGACACAGACTGGCAGCTGAAGATCCACTCCTAGAGCAAACAAGAAAGAGGGTTTAAGAGCAGTCGAGACGGCACCACAAAGCACCCACAACGGAGGAGTTTCTGGTGGTGGCAACTCTTTCTTTCCAAGCTTTGAGCTTTCTCATGTTTTGCAGAGACTTGCTATGGAGAAATGAGACGCTGAACAAAACACATTTGAAAAACAACAACAACAAAAACTGTACCATTATATGTGCTGTTGTGGTTGTTTTTTGTCTTAAGTTAAAGTAAATTATCTTCATAAGATCAGGTCATTCTGTGTTTTTGCTAGATTAGTCATTCTCTGTTTTTGCTAATCTTTTCCTTGTATATTTTGTGACTCAAGTAAGCAAACAGATGATGATGAGTTGATGCTTAATGTCCTCAGATGTCATTTGACATATTAGGGACAAGTTGTGACCAATGCCGAAGCACGGTTCAATAAAAGCCACATACGTAAGGTATATGCGTGTTTAGCTGTAACCTGCCACCTGCACTTTTGGCAGAATGACCGGGATTTTTTACGTGCTACTGTGGTAACACGGGGGTGGAACGGATACCGGAATAAGAGTCAGCACAGAAAGTCGACCCTGGAGAAGAAAATTCTCCCGCCATTCCAGCAGGGATTCGAACCCGCGACCTTTCAATCACGAGTCCGGCGCTCTAACCACTGAGCTATCCCCGCCCCTAAGCAAACAGAGGTTTGTTGGTTTGTTTTATATGCTCAAAATTGGAGAAATGCTACTATGTTGTAATACTAATGTTTAACAGAATTTTTCTTCATGTGCTTTTAATGACTTGTAATTAAATGCAAATTGGGGAGAATTTTTTTTCTTTTTTTTTTCTTTATTACATTCACTTGTGTAAAAGGGTATGTTCCTTGTTACATTAAATGTTGAGACATGGGTTTAGGTCATACATAAGATATTACAACAATCATTATTTCACAAATGTGTGTTAATTATACCAGTGTACAAAATTGGGCAGAAACATAGTAGGGGATACCTGCCCTAATAATGTGACTTGATTTTGTGCATGCTTGTGCAGAAATGAAGACGCAATGGACTATGCATGTTGTATTATATTATGTATATATACCATGCAACCTTTTACAACCTTTCTCAGCAAATATCTCCAAAAGTCTTTATCTTCTGCTTTCAAGAAATCTTTCCTAGCATTGTGCACATTCTAAAAACACATCTAGTTTTAATCTGCCAGCAACATTATTTTCCACCCCACTGTCCTGTTTTCATGCACACCTCTGGCACAAAAGTCACAGATGAAGCATTAATGAGTAAGTGAAATTTTATGCATGAAAATGTATACGTGGAGCACAAAAATGTGTGTGTTTACAGTGCCAGATGCTCTCAGTGCAAGCATGCATACATCATTCAGTTATGCATGCATAAGGATAAAACCAGCAAATAAGCCAGCAGAAGATCTACTAAATTCATATAAGCTACTGTTACTAACATCAGAGAAGAAAACAGAAGCAATCAATGCTTCTCTTATAACCTATAACCAACAATAAGCAGGGGTGACAGACAGAGGCAGATACCTGTAGACACACAGGCAGAGGCAGAAAGACAGACATCAACAGGCAGACAGATTGAGATAGAGAGAGAGAAATACAGGGGGAGAGAGAAAGAGAGACACACAAACAGAGAGAGAGAGAGAAACAAAAAGAGAAGTAGAAAAAGAGAGGCAGTCAGACAGTGAGAGAGATTGAGGCAGTCAGACAGAAAGACAGGCTAATGGACAGACAGCCAAACAGAGATCGACAGAAGCAGGCAGAGAGACTGAGCATTGGGGCAAGGAATGAGGGACATAGATTTATTTGACCCACCTTTACCACAAGAGTTTCATCCACATACTGCTGATTACCATCCAACATCTGAAACCTCAAACTGCTCATGACCTGTACCACCTTCTCCAAGTAACCCTCCATTGTTTGTCCATTTGCAGCCAATGACAGGCTGGCTTTGTGAATGTCCTCAGCTGAAGGCAGAAACTCCTTTGCAGCAGCGATGGCATCTTGGCGAAGTCTCTCGGTGATGCTTCCAAACCCAAGTATTCCTTTCAGACGGCTCAGAACGCTTTCAGAGAAAGCCCCAGGAAAGTATGCAGCACCATCATATCTGTGCCAAATGCCTGTTGAGAAAGAATGCAATATTATTATCAACACTTTTGTATGATTTATAAACAACAACAGATACAAACAAGTTTGCAGCTTCCTCTCAATATGGGGCACATCAGAACTGCATGACAACATGATAGTTTATAAAATTTTCTTTTGGCTGATCTAAATGTCCATGTTACCTGTCTGAGACCTCTTATGCTCTGGTATAGAGAACCATCTGTTCACAAAGGCTCGATCTCTGCCAGCTTCCCTCCGTTGCACCAACTCCCAGACTGCTTTGGTTTTGCCTTTGGAACTCTTTTTCACAATATACTTGTATGGAAATGCTGTTGAATTTCGCAGGTCTTTCGGCATGACCACCTTTCCTTCATACAGAAATCCCCTGTCTGTTTTCCTGAAACCAAAAAACAAGCATGCACCTAAACCTGCAGTAGCATACAAGTTCTGTTCAATGAGCTAGAACTCTCACTCACAAAGACCTATATAACACACTTCAGGGAAGAAAAATAGTCACTCATCAAAATACACAAGAGGTACCATCATGTGAAATGTGCTGACTACTATAGAACACTAGTAATGGTATGTAGGTAAACTGAAATCACAGACAAGCATGTCAAACAAGAAACACAAGAAGGACAACACACACTGTCACTGTGACCAACAATGAGAGAGGGATCATTACAGTAATGATATAACCATCATCATAAAATAGATAAATAAAAATTAAAACAGAAACATGTATTAAGGCTCTTCTAGGACCTTATACATACCAGTTTAAGCTGAGAATAGCCATGGTCCAACCATTATGATGCCTAAGGTATTTTAATACATAACCTGTATAGGTATTTGAATATATAAACTGTAAAGGTATTTGAATACATAAACTGTTCAAATGCAAATGTAGAATAAATTTGATAATTACACACTACTGAACTTTCATGTTGTGTGGTAGTTTTACTTTCTTCTTCTTTTCATAATTTGATTTCTCAAAAGCAATTGCATGGGCTCCCTATAAGGTACAAAATGTGCAAATTTCACACACCTTCTAGAAGTTGACATCACACATCAGATTCCCTATTAAAAATTTTGGTTCTGTATCTGCAAACCCTTCATAATTTGCTAAGTGCATCTGAGCACAAACAAGGACATTCCAACTAAACTCTTCAAACTGGGAGGGGGTGGGGGGGGGGGGGGGGGGGGCTGTAGAATTGTGACATGATGTGATCTAAAAAAAAAAAAATGTTTAAATGACTGGGCTTGAAAGAAAGGGTGGGTGAAAGAAGGTGACTCTGTGGTTGGGACAGGCTGCATATTTTAATGGACAGGTTACTGTCTAGTCCCCTTTAAAACTGTAGACAACAGGTGACTCCACCTGACCATGATCAAACTGAATGAAAATGGAAAGCCCTAAACTGTGTAAAACTGTGCCACACAGGATGAAAGGTAATTACCATTATAATCTTTACTTGTTCAAGATTATAGCTCATCCCAACCACCCATCCTCCCCGATGTGTGCATGTGTGTATGCATGTACATGGATACACGGATACAGATGTTTCAAATGCAGCTTCTATGGATTTTGCTTTCCACTGAAAAGTGCATAGGGCTGGAGGACAGGCACTGTGACTGTAGAGTACAATTATTTTCTTGAAGATCTCAGTGTACCTGACAAACTTCATGTCATGCTTGTCCTCAGGTGGATCAAAAGTTCCCAAGGGTGCAGGACCAAACCGAATGAATACTGGGTACTTTTCTGGGTCCATTTCATCCCACATGTCTGAGATGATGACGTGGAAGACAACTGGCACCATTTCCGCATTGCTCCTGTGGATTATTCATAGATGTTTCAGTGACAGATGAACATGGTAAAAGTCTTTATTATTTCCTTTTCATATTAACCTCTTGTGGGAACTTGGTCCCTTTTCCTATGTATCATATGGCTACAGCAGCTGCACTTAGAGCTGTGCAACAAAGACCTGCCAGTTCATGTAATGTTTTAGCATTTACCTATTGTGAATAATTGGGGATTAGCTATGAATTTTGCAATGCAACTCTTCTCCAGTTATTAACTACCAGAGGCTGTTTTACATGCACTAAAAGGGCACAAGTCTGACATCATTTACTTCTGTTCATCAAGCAGACTATATAAATATCTAGTCTGCTTGATGAAGAGAAGATTATATATATATAATATGTAACCGAGTGTATTGTATACATGTTCCGGGCCATAGCCCTTTAATCTTTTCTTTCCTGTCCTTTTCCCTTTTGATTGGGTGGGAGTTTTTTTGGCCCCAATTATCTAAGGTATTAAAACCTGTGCGCTGGGCCGGCAGCGTCACTTTTCCCCCAGTGTCCCTGCAGAGGCAGGTTGTTTGTTTGCTGTTGTGGCTGGTGTTCATGTTTTCATCACAGGGGAGAGCCTACACTGTTTCCTGGTTGGTGTACAAATAAAAGTTATGTTATAGCAACCTCTGACTTGTGGCTCTTCATCCATGCTTCTAACCTGCTTCCCTCAACTCCCCACCCCGCTCCCCTACAAAACCTGGCACTGGCGAGCAGGACTGGAAGTAGGAGAGTCACAACCAGCCAGGAGACAGTGTAGAGGAGCTGTCTGGAGGCACCCGCAGACAGTGTAGCGGAGCTGTCTGGAGGCACCAGCAGACAGTGGAGAGGAGGCACTGGGGACAGTGTAGCGGAGCTGTCCAGCACTGAGGCAGTTTGATGGGGACCTGACCACCGAGCTTCACCTACACTGAGGCAGTTCGAGGGGACCTGACCACCGAGCTTCACCTGCACTGATGGCTGATTTACAACTACAGCAACAGAATCCAGTCCTTCGCCTGGTGCTTGCAGCCTCGACAGCCAAGCCCTCCAACATGAAGGAACACTCCACATGGGTGTTGGTGCAGCAGTACTCATGACGGTTCCTAAAGAACAGGATCCTCTGTCGTGGGCAGGCTGACCAACGTTGTGGTGCCCTTCAACAGCTGGTTCTGCCCAGCTCAATTCGGCCTGATGTCCAGGAGAGGTCAGGGACTACATCAGCATCTGCAAGAGGTGCACTGTGGTGCTATGCTTTAGGAAAAAGGAAGGGGATATGATGCTTGGTATGGTCATTCAGTAATGCCTTGTGTTTGTATAGCCATAGTCATAGATGTTGACTATGAAGTCAACATCTTCAAAGTGTTAGCCATAATATACCACCAATTTCATGTAGAAACACAAATTGGTAGGAAACTAAACAAATAAGTTGTGCCGCACGGCCGCACTGACAAAGTACCCATACTTTAGAGGGATAACTTTGCATCGGCAAAGCATCACTCAAACTGAGCATCCAACAATGGCAACATAACATACTAGCTACAAATCAGCTAACCAGGGTTAGCTGCATACATTATGGAAGCGCTGGTCATCTTGTGGCATAAAAGCTTAAGATATGAACACACATACAATGTACACTGACGCCATGGCAGCTGCAGCCAAGCGGCAATCTGACGCCAAAATTACCCACGTATTCAAGAACCAAAATCAAGGCACATTGTGAACATGGTAATATTATAAACATACATCATTTACATTAATGAGAAACAACAGAACAACAAGCCCTAGAAAAATAACTACTAACAGGCTTTCCCCTGTGATGAAAACATGAACACCGGCTGCAACAGTAAACAAACAACCTGCCTCTGCAGGGACACTGGGGGAAAAGGGATGCTGCCGGCCCAGCACAGAACTTTTAACACCTTAGATAAATGGGGCCATAAAACCCCCACCCAATCAAAAAGGAAAAGGACCAGAAAGAAAAGGTTATAGGGTCATGGCCCAGAACATGTATGCAATACACTTGGTTACACTATTATATACTTGGAGTTCATCAGTTAATTGACTGGCTGTATCTTGTACACTCACTGCAACACTGTGAGATACGGGTTTTACGTGCAAGCACAGTCATGCACACAGTTTACGTCCTTGATTATTAATCATTTTGTCATGTTTATGTGCTTGATTATTAATCATTTTGTCATGTATTATAGTAACCTATAGTAACCTACAGGTAAACTACATGGTTACTGTATTATTAGATAATTGCTGTTGGTTAGACTTTACATTTGCTTTCATATTCTAAATGTTTTGTTTGCTTGTGTCTTTTCCAACACAGACACTGTTTCCTGGTTGGCTGGTGTGCAAATAAAAGTTATGTTACAGCAACCTCTGACTTGTGACTCTTCATCCATGCTTCCAACCTGCTTCCCCTCAATTCCCCACCCCACTCCCCGACATATATATATATAAAGACATAATTGCCACTACTGACGTGAGTCATCGGCCAGTTCGGGTACATGCACAAAGACCCAGAAAGGGTTTAGAAGCTAAACAGACTAAAGCCAGATCAAAACAGAAATGACATGTCTCACAGTTTATACAATCAACCCTATGCACTAAACCATATTCAGCTAGTAAAATGAATGTTCAACAACTATAAAGTCCAAATCTTCAAAGTGTTAGCCATAATATACCACCAATTTCATGTAGAAAAATAGATCGGTAGGAAACTAAACAAATAAGTTATGCCGCACAGAGATCTGCACGGTCGCACAAAGGAAGCATACTCTACTGAGGGATAACCGTTTACATCGGCAAAGCAGCACTCCAATTGAACATCCAACAATGGCAGCATAACATACTAGCTACATATCAGCTAACCAGGGTTAGAGCAAGCTCCTCGAAGTTGGCTTCGAAGCCTCGCAAGTTCCATTGGACAATAGAGTGCTCCATCACTTCAGTCTCGTGGGATCAATGACGAGTCCATCTCGTCATCAGACAGGGCTGAATACTGGTTGGAAAGGACCAGAATCTGCTCCGCATTCTTCAGCCTGTCTCAATCTACAAGTTTGGGTGGAGCCTGGGTCCCACTGGAAGGAGCAGAATGCCTGGGGTGTACAAACCCCTCTACGTCCACCAGGACCCTCCCCACCCTCACTGCAGCAGGTGAGCTCCTTGATGAAGATGAATCATCTTTCGAGGATGCGTTTTTTAAGGGACCTGCTGAACCCTTACATGTGATTTTTAAGGGACCCACTGAACCCTTAGGGCCGGTTTTGGAGGGAACTGCCAAACCCATAGAGGCCATTTTGGAGGGATTGGCAGAACCCTTAGAGGCCATTTTGGAGGGATCGGCTGAACCCTTAACTGTCTCTGAACTCTTCGAAGGATCACATGAAACCTTGGCATCCGCCAATGCTGGCCTCAACCTCCCAGAGGAAGCCTGAGTGCCAGCCAATACTGATCTGGCGCCGCCAGAGGAATGCACTGAAGACAGAACTGTGTTGAGTGGACGCTCTGAAAACCCCCACATCAGCAACATCTGACACTCGACAGTTTTCATTTATTTCCTGGTGGAAGCAGCAGTGGCAAAGGACTTACCTCCAGAGATCACGGTCAGCATCTTGGCTTCTACCAACTGTCTGGCTTCTGGAAAGGAGATGTGTTTTTCAACATGGACACACTGAATTTCCTTCTGCCAGACCAGGCAATCTTGAGCTGATAAAGCATGGGGACCATTGCAATTAGAGCACAGCTTGGGTCCCTCACATTGACCTTCATGCTTATCTTTTCCACACCACTGACACTTTGCAGCAACCTTGCAATGTTGGCTTGTGTGGCCAAACTTGCTGCTGTTGAAGCATTGCATCAGGTTTGGAACAAACAAGGCCACCTTCACCTTTAGATAGCCAACCGTGATCTCCTTGGGCATTTCTGGTGTGCTGAAGGTCAGAAACAGGGTGTTGGTGGGGACCTTTTCAGTATCCCCCTTCACCGTCACCCTGTGGACCTCAACTACACCCTGTTCCTGCAGTTCCATCTGATTTCTTCTTCTGTCATGCAGTGGATGACGCCACGTGACGAATTCAGTGCCTTGTGGATAGAAACACGCATGGGTCGATCAAAAAACTGAGTGGTCTTAAGAAGACCCATCACCTGCAGTTTCCTAGCACATTCCACCAGGAAAGACCCATCTCTCAACCTTTCGATGCTTTTAAGGGTTCCGGCTACTGCCTGGAATCCCTTTTGGATGGCGAAGGGAGACAATTTACTAAGGGGGAGGCTGACACTCGCCGACTCCACCACCAGAAATCTTGGCCAGTTAGCAGTTGTATCAAGGAAGCTTTCATTCTCAGAATCTGTGTCCGTGTCCTGGTTGCTGTCCCTTAACCGTTTGTGTTTATTTTTGGGAGCCGTGCTATGATTATTAATGATTCATTACACTTTGTCCCCACATGCCACCGAGTCCAACAAGGGGACCCATCCTCCCCAGACACTGGATGCAGCGCACGACAAACACACTGGGTCTGAAAGTGACCACAGTGAGCAAGAAAAACTGTATAAAGAAGAGCTGGGAGGTAGATAAATACGGGAGAATGGCCAGTTAGACAGACATCAGCTGCAAGAAGGGAGTTGAAAACAGAGGTATCATGGATACAGTTTTTGGAGTGAAATATAGGCGAAAGGGCCGGTAGATAGAAACAAGACACAAGAAAGGAGTGAAAGAGGTGAAGCAGCTTAGTTTAAACATTCCTGGCACGAGAAGCCGGCTCCGTGGGGGCATATCCTGGAGGACCAAAAATATATAAATCTTACCTACCCACTGTACAGTTCTGGCCTCACACCACACTCATTCTGACTCTTTCCTCTTTCTAAAGACAAACTAGCTAAGAGGAAGTTTTCTAGTATCCAAGATCTTGCCAAAGCAGTGAACAAAGAACAAGAAACAACCCCCAAAGATTACAAGAAGGTATTTTCCAGTTGGCACAAGTGCTTTAACACTGTCAAGGGAATGATGTAATTTGGTACAGGTGCATCAAAACCCATTTGAGGTACTTCCATTTAATCAAGTTTTTGATAAAACCATGTGCCACTGCCCATTTCACAGGCAACTGAGATCAGATTAGTAGCTCTCATGAGCCCGGTTCCTGTTATAATAATCTTTCAAAGAAGGGTCCCTGATGGGACTGTAGCATGAAGACAAATGAATCTGATTCTAACAAGGAAAGCACCATTTTTGAAAAGGACAGCTGACTTCTGACTGGCTGATATTAGCAATATTGCAGGCTCAGCAAGAAACAAAACAGAACAAGCCACCTTTCCTGAAGATATTGCCAGAAACACACCCTGCAATGCTTTGTCACAAAATATTGATTATATGCATGACTATGTCCGTATCATACCAAACAACTACAGCAAGTTCAAACTCTATACAACATAAGAACCCGTCAAGAAATTATTACTTTCTTAAGCTGCTGTGGCTTTTAAAAAGTACAGTATGCCTAAGCAACTGAAATTAATGTTAAATTGCAAACTTACATGAAATCATCGTCATGCAATTTAAAAACAATCTTGCTCACCTTGATTCTGAGAAAAAGCCAGCATCATTGTTGTTGTTTTTCAGTAGGATGTTTTTTTCAGTAGGGCCAAGGTAGGCCACATCTATTACACATAAGACTCACCATTTGACTGACCTTGTCCATGTGTGTAAGAATCATACAAAGGGTTCAAACTTGATCAGATAATTTACCAAGATTATACAAGTCTTGAACTTCTTGATAAAATACATATTTATAACAGTTTTACCTTAGGACACTGTGTCATCTTGATTTAGGGTCAAGGTAACCAGAGCAGATATGCCTGATGAGCAAATAAATTTACAGGTGAATCCCCAATTCACTATTTAAAGCATCCAGATTTGCTAAAGCATCCAGGTTCTCCTTCCACATGCACAAGTCATTAAACGCCTCTGAAGTAGTTATTGGCTAGTGTGTTTTTTTAGACTGAGAAAGTCCACTACTTTACCAACAACGCAATGGCCATGATGTTGAAAACTTTAAACTAACCAGACAGCACTTGACACAGCCTTATCTGTTTTAGGTTCAAAGTTTGCAGCAATTGTAGCAGATGTCAGAGACCCAATGACCTCTTCCCATTTGAGATTTTCGGGTCTACTCTTTGCCCTCTATTGATTATGATGTGTCTTGATGCATGAATGTCCATTTTCTTGAATAATTTATGGTCTTTAATGGTATATGGGGCAGGAGCAGTCCGTACAAGTGTTTATTTCCTTCTCAATATCTGTCAGTAACAGCAGCATCAGAACCGCCATTTCCATATAATGTCTCAAATAGTTAAACATAAAAAACAGGTCTATATTAAACACAATTAGACCGGTTGGATAGCCCCATCTATGCTTCAAATATGCCAATTCTGTCAGTGTTAGAAGATGCATGCAACTGGGGGGATACTTGCTCATCATACACATATTGGCCCAGATTTGGTGTGAAAGTGTAGTGTTCAACCAAGTTTATTTTTGCACAGAAAGTTTACTTTAAAAGATCTTGCTGGAACAGCCTCTGAGAGGAAAAGCCATAAGTAAGTTTTTCCATGGATGACTTTACGGTAGGATGAACACTGATCTTTACAAAGACTGACATTTCTCACGTTAATAGTAATACTGCTACCCAAATCAAGGTTATACTTACATCAAGGATTTCCCAGCATTGTTTTGCTATTTAAACAAACAAAAAGAAATATGTCAAGTTAAACAGCAAACATTACAATACTTAAAAATATATCTATATTACTACATGTAATACAAACAACACACTTGGGCCTATTTTTGTCAGTTACAATGGATCCAATATGTTCATGCAGCTTCTAAGGTCCATCCAGCCCACTCAGATGATTTGGTGTTGCTCATGAAATTGCCACTCAAAAACAGTATCCATAAAAGATTTGAAGACTTGTGCAGTTACAGAAGTGTGTGTGTGTGTCTGTGTGTGCATGCATGCGTGCAGGCATACACGAGCTCTGCTACTAAAAACAGAGCACAAACAACTCTCACTTGGGTGGCGTTATACTGAAATGCAATCAATTTTGTGTAATTCACTGTCTGTTGGTACCTTCTTCTTTTTTTCTTCTTTTTTTTTTTACTTATTATTTTGGAGCATAAAATAAAATAAAGTAACTGACTTTCAAGTTTTAATTTTGATCTCTTCTACTTTTCTCCATATTTTGAGAATCAGGCCTGTTCCCTTAAAGAAGTAAGTAAGTTAGTGTTTTACGCCCAGTCAACCGGTGCGGTTATATCAGGCTGATATACATCTCATCTTGTATATTTAACTTTTAATAATGTGTATGTCTTAAAATCAGTCTATATACAGTTTTAAAACCATGCTTAAAAGGTGAAAACACAGACATAACTAAAAATGATCTCAAATTTAAAAAATCCAAAAATATTAATTTCTTTCAAAAAGTAAAAAATCTTTTCAGGTGAAATATCTTTAAACAATATGTGCAGTGATTTAGCTGTAAAATGGCTCTCTCTTATTTCAATAAAGTCCAAACAAGCAAGTAAAATATGCTCTAATGTTAAACGTTTATCACATCCGATGCACACTGGCGGTTCTTCACCCTTCAACAAAAAGGAATGAGTAAGAAAAGAATGGCCAATGTGCAATCGGGCCATCCCAGTTTCTTCTTTTCTGTTTGTCTGAGGACAAAATATACATTCTTTCAATACTGGGAATATTTTATATAATTTATTTTCCGGGAACTCATCCCACTCAGACTGCCACAGTTCTAATATATATATTTATTTGTGCACGGTTTTAGGTCTGAGAATGGGATGAGCTCAACCGAGATGTCACCATCAAGGGCATCCTTAGCTCAGAATCTGCAGCAGAATTTCCCCTAATGCCAACATGGCCGGGAACCCAGATGAAAACAATCTCTCTCCCCTCTCCTGTCATTTTTGTATATAATTCTAAAAACTGAACTAAGACTGGTTGATCATATTTTAGGTTTAAAATCGACTGTAATGATGAAAGGGAATCAGATAATATCAAGAATGATTTTTCTTTGGAATAATGAACATGTCTGAGAGCTAAAAGAATAGCTCACAACTCTGCTGTATTTATTGAACGGTCGTCTGGAAGCCAACATGTAAAAGGTTTATTCATTCGTTTAATGGATACAGCCGCTGCAGCAACTCCTTCCTCTGTTTTAGAACTGTCAGCGAAGATTTTTTCTGATAAAGGATATTCAGAGATAAGTTGTAAATAGAGCTGTATATATATTTCTGGGTTTGTTGTATCTTTTTTGAAACTAGCTAGGTCAAATCGGACTGCAGGAACTGAAAGTTTCCAAGGGACGATGTCCAATGAGGGAGCATCATCTACCAAATTTAGGTTAAGTTTGGATTTCTCCAAGTGGGGGAGAATGCCAAGAGGTGGAACCTTTGACTCAGATTCTTCAAATAATTTGGTGTTTTCGGATTCAAAAACACAACTATAGGCTAGGTTTTCCGGCAGAGATTTGAGTTTAAGGGTATAGTTTAAAGACAATTTTAATCGGTGAGTAGTTAATGACGGTTCATGTGCTTCTATATATACAGACTTTGAGCAGAAAATGTACAGAAGGCACCCAACACGATTCGTAAGCCCTGATGGTGGATTGGATCCAATTGTTTCAGAACCGACCGACGGGCCAATCTGTACACAATACATCCATAATCCAATCTGGAACAGACTAACGAACGGTAAAGGCGCAGCAGGACGATACAATCAGTATGTCACACTACACGAAGAATGTCCAGAGACTTTTGACAGGAGGTTTTAAGGTACTTAATGTGATTTTTAAATGCAAGTTTTGTGTCATAGACACCAAGGAACTTTGCTTCTCAGACTACTTTTATAGGTGTTTTTCCCAGAAGAATGTTAGGGTCTGGGAAAAAACGTACTGTTGATGGAAATGAATACAGACTGTCTTAGAGGTGGAGAACTTGAAGCCGTTCTCAGACACCCACTTCTGAATGCTGTTTACACATAGCTGTATAGCTCTCTCCACTCTGTTTAACATCTTTCCGCTCACACACAAAGCAAAATTATCCCCAAACAAGGAGCAATCAATACCCGTTAAAACAGATTTAACAATGTTGTTAATTTTAATGCTGAAAAGGGCCAGAGACAGGATGCTACCTTGCGGGACCCCCATCTCCTGCTCGTGCAGCTCGGAAAGAGTGGAACCCACTCTAACCCTGAAAGAACGTTCAGACATGAAGCTCTGAATAAACCTGGGGAGGTGGCCCCTGAAATCGAGATCCCAGAGGTCCGCCTGAATGCCATGCTTCCATGCTGTGTCGTAAGCTTTCTTAAGGTCGAAGAAAATGGTTAAGACGTGTTCTTTTTTAAAGAATGCATTTCTAATAAATGTTTCAAAATGAACAAGATGATCCAACATACTGTGGTTCTTCCTGAAGCCGCACTGCTTCTCAGAAAGAAGACCCTGCGACTCGAGGGACCACATGAGGCGAGCGTTGATCCTCTCCATCGTTTTACACAAACAGCTGGTTAATGCTATAGGTCTGAAATTACCGGGATCCGAGTGATCCTTACCGGGTTTGGGAATGGGGATAACTACCGCCTCACGCCACAATGGCGGAAAACAGCCAGATTCCCACACGTGGTTATGTACTTTTAAAAGGACGGATAGAGCAGAATTTGGGAGGTGTGTTAAAAGTTGGTAGTGGACCTGGTCCAAACCGGTGGCTGAATCGTTGGCTCTCTGTAACGATTGCCTCAATTCAGTCATTGAAAAAGGTAGGTTGTACTCCTCTTCATTTTTAGAAGAGAAGTCCAGGCATCTTTTTTCTTTTAGTTTCTTAATCCTCTGGATTTCATCAGAATAATTATCCGTCGAAGAAGTTTTTGACAGATTTTTAGCTAATACTTCTGCCACTTCCTTTTTATCGGTAACGAGATTACCGTTAACTTTTAAATGGTTAATAGAATTACAACCACCCTTACCCTTTATTTAACTAATAGCTTTCCAGACCTTTTGTGTTTGCGTTTTAGAAATTATTAAAGAAATGCCTCCACGAGTTCCTTTTTTGTTGTTTGACAACATGACGAGCCTTGGCTCTTAAAAGTTTAAAATTTTGAACACTACTCAGCATTGGGTTAGAAAAAAACTTTCGCTGAGCTTTCTTTCTTTCTTTAATTGCTTTTTTACAACTGTCATTAAACCATGGAACTTTTGTGAGTTTTTTCGAGAAGCGCATTTTTGGTATAGCTTTGTCTGCTGCTTGAATAAGATCAGTAAACTGACCAGCGGAATCCTCAACAGACATGACTGCTTCCTCTGTCAGTTCAGAGGAACACTGAGCTTGGAAGGACGGCCAGTCTGCCTTTTTAAAATTCCACCTGTTAGGTGCAGCTTCTTCGACAACGTTGCTGGTTAGGATTACAGGAAAGTGGTCACTTTCGCACAGATCCTCATGTATATTCCACTCATAGTCTAGGACCAGAGATGGACCACAAATGGAGAGATCCAGTGCAGAAGTGGAACTGGTGGCGGGATGAATATAGGTCGATAAACCATCATTTAGAATACATAAATCCATTTCTGAGAAGAGGTCCTCCAACATTTGTCCTCTGCTGTTATAGGACTCGTTACCCCAAACCGATGAGTGACCGTTAAGTTGCCCAAAAGAACGAATGGAGATGTTCGATTAAGTTAATCAGATCAGTCTTGGCAACATGATCTGATGGAGGAAGATAAATACTACAGAAGGTGACGACCTTGTTCAATGTCACCCTCGCAGCCACCGCCTGCAAAGGGGTGTCCAAATGAACCTTACTAAACAGGATTTATTTATGAGCAGAGCTACTCCCCCGGTAGCTCTATCATTTAGGGAATTTTTGGTTAAGATATTAAAACCAGAGAAAGATAGAGTCTTGGAACTGGTTAAAAATGTTTCCTGCAATCCAAACACAGCCGGCTTATACTTTCTCGAAAGCAGAGTGAGCTCCTCGAAGTTGGCTTGGAAGCCTCGCACATTCCATTGGATAATGGAGTGCTCCATTGCTTCAGTCAGGCGAGATGATTGACGAGTCCATCTCATCATCGGACAGGGCAGAAAACTGGTTCGAAAGAACCAGACCTGCTCTGCCTTCTTCAGCCTGTCCGAAGCTACAGGCTTGGGTGGTACCTGGGGCTTGCTGGAAGGACTAAAGTGCCTGGGGTGTGAAAACCCCTTGACGTCCACCAGGACCCCTCTGCCCTCACCTTAGAAGGTGAGCACCTCGAAGATGACAAATCATCTTTCGAGGTTGTGGTTTTTAATAGACCTGCTGAACCCGTATGTGCACTTTTGGAGGGAGCCACAGAACCCTTAGATGCCATTTTGTGGGGATTGGTGGAACCCCTAGAGGCCGTTTTGGGGGGATCGGCTGAACCCCTATCCATCTCTGAGGAATACTTAGCAGACTTGCACAGAACCCGATACCGTCCTCAACTTCTCAGAGGAAGCCTGAGTTCTGGTCGATACCAATCCGGGTCTACCAGAAGAACACATGTTTGATTCAGTCATCCTGAGTGGACAATCTGAAAACACCCAGGTTAACGAGGTTTGACACTGAACAGATCTGGATTCTCTTTTGGTGGAAGCGGCAGCGACGTAGGTCCTACCTCCAGTGATCACAGTCGGCATCTTGGCTTCAACCAACTGTCTGGCTTCCGGAAAGGATATGCGTTTCTCAACGCGGACACGATGAATCTCCTTCTCCTTCTGCCAGACCAGGCAATCATTAGCCGATGAACCGTGGGGACCATTGCAATTTGAGCACAGCTTGGGTGCCTCACACTGACCTTCATGCTTATCTTTTCCACAACTCATACACTTTGCAGCAACCTTGCAACGTTGGCTCATGTGTCCAAACTTGTTGCAGTTGAAGCAACGCATAGGGTTAGGAACAAACAAGGCCACCTTCACCTTCAGATAGCCGACCGTGATCTCTTTTAGGAGTTCCGGGGAACCAAGCGTCAAAAAGAGAGTGTTGGTGGGGATCACCTTCCCTTCCTTCTTCAGTGTCACTCGGTTCACCCCAGCCACACCCTGATCCTTCAGTTCATCCCGGATCTCAACCTCCAACATGTCAGCGAGGTCCTGACATCTGATTACTCCCCGAGAGGAGTTCAGGGTCTTGTGAATAGTGACCCTGACTAGTCTGTCAATAAATCTGTTTGTTCAGAGTAGGTTCTGGGCCTGGGCCCTTTTGCCACACTCCACCAGGAAAGATCCATCCCTCAAACTCTTAATGCTCTTGAGGGTTCTGACCACTGCCTGGAAACCCTTCTGAACAGCAAAAGGTGACAGTTTGCTCAGCGGGAGGTCGTCACTAGACGACTCCACGACAAGAAACCATGGCCAATTGTTACAGTTGTAGGAGCGTTCGTTTTCATAGTCCGAGTCCGAGTCCTGATCACTGTCCCGTAATCTTTTTTTATTTGTGGGTGCCATGTTATGTTTCTGAAAGATTCATTATGTTTTGTCCCCACCCGCCACCGAGTCCAACAAGGGGATGCACACAAGTGGCATTCCAGCAAGTGCACACCAGGGCTCAAAACACAATATACTCAGGTGGTAAAAACAAAACAAAGTTTACTTCTATCCCCTGACTGACCCTCAGCCACTGCCTTCTAATCAAAATTAGGGCAAAGCACGACCAGCCGATTGATTGGGTCAGGCCAACCCAACCACCCGTCTAGGGGAAGTCTGGGCCGAAGAAGTGTGTTGGACCCCATGGGGGACCTCAGCCACCAGGATCCCATCCTCCCCCGACACAGGATGCAGCGCACGGCAAACATGCTGGGTCTGAAGATGACCGCAGAGAGCAAGAAGAACTATATAAAGGAGAGTTGTGTTGTAGATAAATGCAGGAGAATGGCCGGTTAGGTAGAAATAAGCTGTAAGAAGGGAGCTGAAAACGGAGGTATTGTGGAGGGAGTTGATAGGGCTGGTAGACAGAAACTAGACGTAAGAAAAGAGTGAAAGGGGCGGAGCAGCTTGGTTTAAACACCCCTGGCGCGAGAAGCTGGCTCTATGGGGGCTCCCTTAAAGAAGCAGTGGTAGAAAAGTTACAGAATGGTCTGGCATTCATTGCAAGCACTTACTGGAACTTGTGTCCACGGCAGGAAGTGCTATCAATCAGCACTAACTGCTTAAAATCTTTAATCCTACCTGCACAGAACCAGTCAAGAAACTGAACAAACCAAGGTGAACACAGGATTTTTCCTTTAAACTTCCCAAACTTTTTCAAAACTTACAGACCTTTTCCCCAGTTTAATATTATTATTTGTGCTTTTCTTTTATTATCCAGCATTTGGTCTCCCCCTTTCTGAATTCCTCTTCAGCAGATTATCTGTTGACCATGGACCATTCTGAAGAATATTCACAAGGTTACTTCAGGTCACAAAATCAAAAAAGCAAGATTGGGCACAGTATTGATTCTTAATGAACTAGGTCATGGCACTGGCAGGTCACAAGATCAAATGCAAGGTTGTAATGTGTAAAAATGACAATCCAACTTTGCTTTTGACCTCATGAACCACCATTACCTAGCTCATTTAAAATAATTCCAGGCCAATACTGTGTTCAATCTCAAGTTTGATTTTGGGACCTGGCATCTCATTAAGAATGGTCCATCATGAAACTCCCAAACCTTCCAAGACCTTGGCCCAAAATGCCATTTAAAAAAAAAACTTTCCAAGACTGGAAAAGTGCACGTCAGTTTTCTAAAACTTTCCCCTTTTTTTTTCAAAACCATAAGAATCCCTGACATGCTGAAACAAAACTTTTTGTAGTGACAGACAATGCTTGAAAGCCACTGAGGAAAACTATTTGCACAGAGTCCCTCCTTGTCAACACCAAACATACTGCTGGTGATAAGACGGAAAGGCCTAAAGTCTGGTCTGTTGTGAGCACATTAGTCTAAAAGATTTGACACAAATTACTGCAAAAAGATGAGACAATGAAGAGATCTCTAAAAATGATTCACAAACCTCTCAGGACCTGCTCTTTTAACCAAAACTCACTGCACTCACTAAACTATCCTGTTCATGATAAGAAGAAAAAAGATCCCTGATGGTTTTATGAATCCTTTCAAACCAGAAATCTCTGATTTATGATCTATAATGGTAATATAAAATACAGAGTCAGATCCTGGACTGCTTGTAGTAGCATGCACACAAATAGCACAATTATAATGAGATCAAATAAATTACCGTCCCTCTTCCTCTGGGGGGCCGCTTGCTGGAATCTGAAGCTGCCTGGGCATAGCTCTTTTTTGCAGTGTCTTGCTCAGGTTTGGCTTTTCCATCAGCTTCACCAGACGCAGGCAAGTCAGCATCCATCTTGGAATCCTCAGATTTGTCTACATGACTACCTTCTGCTGCATTTTTCTTATCAGCCTTGCTTTGGGTGCTGTTTTCCTTGTCCTTTGCTTGCTTCTGCTTGTCCGGCTCTGATGACCCTGAGTCCTTGTCATTCTTTTTTCCGCCTCCTTCCTTTTCTTTGACTGCTTGTGCCATGCTATCAAAATGATCTGCTGCCCCTGATCTGGCAGACGTGTCCAGCTCCTTCCTCAGAGGGTGGTCCCTGGGACCATTATCACCTGACCCGCTGCATTTTTCTACACTGGAGTTGTTCTGATTCAGCTGGTCTTGCCTGGTTTTCTCTGTTTCAGTCTCAGACTCTTGTGCATGCGTATCCCTCTGTCTGGCCTGGTTCATGTCAGAGCCGTTCTTTGCACCAGACACCTTTGCTTCCTTTGTAGGGTCACTGTTGCCACCTGAGAATGAAGCATTGTTCAAACTCTGTTTCTGCTGGGAAATAACCTCCTTCTCCACCATTGGTTGGTCTGCATACTGGCTGAAAAAGCCAGTCTGTGTACCTGCCAACAACATAAATGGGTATTAACCATTCACACTTTGTCCTGAGATGACCCTGTGTGGTTCATCAGACATTAAAAATCTAATTATTGACCCTGTGTGGCTGATGCAACATTAAATTTTAAGTACTAACTAATACAAGTTTTTAATCAACTAACTCAGTAAGTAAGTAACTGATTATAAAAATGTGAGCAAGTGCTCTTTGTATATGTTTTAATGGCAGTCCTGCCCCGGTTTTCAGATCCATGCAATTTCAGTTTTCATTGCTGTACTGTTGGTGGCCCGGGGCAGATGATGCTTTTGTTATGGGGCGTGGCGTGGTGCCACATGGCCTTCACACAGCCGACCGGTGATGGCCGCCGGTGCACGCCATTTTCAAATGTTTTCTTCCTTGGTATTTTGACCGCTTGTTTGTTTACCTGCTCTTTGTTCGCCTGGTCCTTTTGGCGCACTGGGCCCTGTGTGGTATAGTTTGGCATCTTGGAGTGTTTGTCCAACGTTTGTTTGGACGCAGGGTTGGGCTTGGTCGGTGGCCAATGCCTCGCTGGGTCCATTCTTTTTGTGGCCATCGTCTGCATGGCGTGTTCTCTGTTTGGTACTAGTGAATGGTGGTGAACCATTGTTTTGACTCGACTGGGGTAGTTCTGTGTCGATTGGTGCTTTGTTGTATGGTGTTTTGCTTGGCTGACTTCATGTTTGGTGTTTATTTTGGGTTGAAATTAATTTATTAAGTGTTGTGTGCTGTGGAGGCTGGGTTGTATTCATGGACTGCTTGTTATCACTGTCAGCGCTGCTGTGACTGGGGTGGCGCGCCACAGGCAAAAGTTTGCATCAGTTATTTTGGTGTTGGTCTTTGAGTTTGTCTTGCTTCTCTTACAGAGTGTTGTGTTGTAGTTGATATGTGCCATTTTGTCTGTGGGAGCGTGTTCTTTGTTCTGATGTAAGTTTTAGTGACAGTTATGTTTTGTACATTGTGTTGGTTGCGGTTTGGTTGTACGAATCTGTTTATGGACAGGCGCATGCCACGCTTCCCACTCTTGTTGTAAATAAAGTAAGTCATGTGTGTGCATTTTGTTTGTACAGTTTACGGGATTGTGGCTGTAGTTTTTGTTTGATGTTTTTCATGTTTTAATTGGTTTAGTTGTTGTAGAGGAGGCTGTGTTTGTGCGGGCCGGGGAGGCACAGTTGTCGGCCATGTTGTGGTCCAGGGGGCCGATTTTGTTGTAGTGGTGGCGTGTGTTCCTTGCAGCCCGCACCGTTCTCTAGTCTGTGCGTGCAAGTGAGGATTTGGGGTGTGCTGGAAAATTGTCTGCTGCTGAGCAAATAAAACCTGTTTGCTGGTGTACGCCTGCTGTGGTCTCCATTTTTACTGACTCCGCTGCCTGCGTCCTGTCCTTCTATGCTCCACCACACCATTACAATTGTTTTGTTTTTTAATGATAAAATTTAATGCAAACATGCTGTTCACTAAAACCTTGTGTTAACATTCCTCCACATATTATAAAGCTTAACTCCTATAAGAACAAGAACAGGAAAGGCTTGCATGTTGATGCTTTGCACTATGTTGTGTACTATACTGTGCAGACCTGCCCAATTAGTAAGGCAAGTCTACAGTGTTGCAGAGTATAACATACAACACAGTGGACCAATGTACCACATATATATATAGCCTCAGACTCTACCATTCTCGTTCAAATTGAAGTGCAGCAGTGGAATCTCAGAAAGTATCAACCCGACGAGTGTCTACTATTACTAGTTTTGAGGCCCGAAACCAGCTGTCTACCCAGCTGACCAGTCTGAATTCTTTAAATGTTACCTGTGCAGTGAAAACAGCTTCAACCTAACATTGTAACAACTTAAAACATGTACGTACCTGTTGTAGCTCCGTCAACAGAACCAAAGGTCTTGGATTCATCAGCAGCTGTGTCTTTGGTGTTATCAGGGATGGAGAGACCAACGTTCGATGCCTTAGTGCCACCATCACCTTGATTTTCTGCATACATAATACAACACACACACACACATTATTATAAGTACCAGTAATTACTACTAGTACTACCAGGATTAGTCCTGCATGCAACAGAAACCAGTGAAATCAACTGAGACACAATCTTTTCTAAAGCCCAAATCCCAGCAAACCCCTGGACATGTATGAATTTCCATGGTATAAAACAAGGCCAAAATACAATCATCATGAAGTACAAGACAGCTGTGAAACATATGGATACTTTAAACTGGATTGTTTTTTCCCATTATCATTTTAACATCTGTAGAACTAGAATGCACTAAGCATAATTTCCAGCAGTGACTGCACTATGGAGTTGTGAAACCAGTCAGTGCAGGCTTTTTACTCAGCCTCATCTTTTTCTGCTACAACTTAGTTACAGCAATCCACCTTAAAGAAGTTAAAGGAACTGGCCATTGTCAACATGTTTTGTCCAAAAACTAAGGCTGGCCCTTTTCCAGAAGATGAGACAAATAAAAACTTCAAATCAAGGTCTGGTTTAAAAATAAAATGCTCTGTTGAGTTTATTCAGTTCTAGTAACATATTCTCTCTTAAACGTTAACTGGACTGTACTATGGTAAACAGTGCCATGTATCTAACAGCTATCTACAGCCTATCTAATCCTGATCCTTGGCTGAGATAAGCATGTAACTTTCAATAGTTTTATGTCCAGTATCAAAGAGGCAACATAGGACACTTGTCATTGTTGTGTCCAACCAGTCAGGCTGCCACACAGGCAAAAATCTGAAACAGAATGTGTCCTGTATTGCCACACAGGCAATCCAGGACACTTTTCATTGTTGTGTCCAACCAGTCAGCTGCTAACAAAATTCAGTTCAGAAACAAAAAAGAAAATCAAGGCAGCAATTTAAAACAAAATTCTTGATTTAAAATTTTGATTCTGATCTTGTTGGTGGGTTTGATGAAACTTGTTTTGAAAAGACTGGTTCTAGGGAAATTTATAACCCTTTCCCAGCAAAGAATATGCTATTGGTGCAGCTGTTTTCCCAACTGACCCAAAAGATTTGAAGGATTCCTGGATGGTATCCAGAAATGTTAATGTATAGGCTGCATCATCTGAGAGCCCATAAAACTTAATGAAAGTCAGATTCAAGCAGGTTACATGATTATATCAAGGCAGCAGTTTGCCAAGGATTTCATCCACTGCTGCTGATCGGGCAATACAACTAAAAACATCAATTGACAAGGCCATCACAAATTATGACATCCTAAAGAAAGGGAATAGGTTATGGGGCAATGGACCTAAAACCTAAACCCGGATCTGGCCTAAATATTTAAAAATAAAAATAAATCTGAATCAGCCAGAGGGCAATAAGATTAAGAGTTTGCAAAACTTCATTAACAAAATATTCCAACAAGAAATAAACAGTCGGTTTGATGGGCATGAAACGACAGCATGGACATTCTTTGAAAGACAACGGCAAAAGCCATGGACATATATACCTACAGGTCCATGGCTAAAGCGGACACACTATTTTTATATTTTTTTATTAGTCTAGATGTTGATGAAACGGCAAGAACGCCGCGCTCAGAATACGAACTCGTGTAAACACTCCAGTGTCAACACCATAGTACTCACAGTATGGTTAAGTTATATCTAGAGACGTGGCAACGACCGTTGGCCAGTATTCTGCTAGTCATGCTGGTTTATGAACAAGACGTTCAAATAATACGCAAACACAACTTTGCCCTTCGCGTAGGCCCACAGCAAAGTAGGGTGCGATGTGTCGTCTGCTCAGATTGTCACGTGACAAGCTTTTCTCAACATTTTCTACGAAGACAAGTTGAAATCTGCTGTAAAAAAAACTGCCGGCCGGAATAGATATGAAAAACCAAAGAAGAGTAAGTCGTCTGCAGATTAAATAAATAGTTATTAGCATAGATTTTGTTACAACACACACTGACCTTCATGATCAGCGGTGAGTTGAAAATCAGTTGCATTAGAATAGTTTGTAAGCGCGCGCCGATTCACTTCGGCCAAACAGAACTAAACCGGTTGATTCAGGGGGAAGGAAAGCTCACAAAATGAACTTAATTAACTGCAACCAAGAAGACGTGGCTACTCCCTCAGTCATAAAAAGGAAATTTCCAACTCAGTGTTAACTGCCATCCCTAGTACTGACCACTTTCATCCGCCATAAAGGTCAAAGCACAACCGGAGGGTCTGCGCATGCATCCTACTCGGCCACGTGACGTAGGTCGCGGTAAAAACATAACTTACAATGGGTCTGAGAGGGTTTATAGTTCAGGAGCTGCGTGAGAGTCGAGGTGGCCGTCCTGGGTTGTCCCTCCTAATGAGCCTTCTGGTTTCTGTGGACGTAAAGCTATAATGATTGAACCATGCTTCGGCATTGGTCACAGCTTGTCCTTAATATGTCAACTGACATCTGAGGACATTAAGTATCACTTCATCATCATCGGTCTGAGTGGGTTACCGAAAATACCCGCGTTGGGTAAGTTTTGTCGTAGTCAGCCAGTCTTGACAGCTGGCCGGTGGCGATGACAATCCAGCCCTGAATGTAAATTCCGGATGTCAGTGACTCCGATCTGTTTTGCCAGAGGAAGATCAGTCATCCGGGTCCGGCTTCTGTTCAGTTCATCGAATCCTGGATCAAAACTCATCGGAACTGGGCCGGATGCACCAAAATTCGTGTAGATCTACTCAATATCCGCAGATCTGGCCAAGAGCACCCGGCCGGCCTGAACAGCTTCGGATGCCGGACACTGGTCCCGACTGTGTCTTTCGCTGGAAACGGGTCAGATCTGGAAACGGATCCTTCCGGGATAACGTATTGATATCGGGAACCGGTCTAGACGTACGGCAAAAACGGATCGGATCTGATTCAGATCGAGCCATGAGCATCCGGCCCGGCTGAACAGAATGCTGGATTAGTCCCGGCGACTGTGTTTCGCCGGAAGCGGCTCAGATCTGGCTTTGTTCAATCCAAGCGGATCCTCGATAACACATCGAGCCAGCCAGATGTGCAAAAACGGATCTGATTCAGATTAGATGATGACCACCAGCACTGAATAGAAATGCTGGATGTGATCCTAGTCTGTTTTGCCAGAGGCGGATCGGGTCTGGTTTCGTTCAGACCGAACGGATCCTGGATAACGCCGCATTGGTGATATCGCCGGGAACCAGGCCAGATGTCCCCAAACATTCGGATCGGGCGATGACCATCCAGCCCTGGATATAAATACCGGATATAGTCCCGATCTTTCAGACGAGGGTTCCAGGCGAGATCAAAAGATCAAGAGATCTTAGAGGAGGGAGGTGGAGCTGGACCCTCACTTTTGCCCAGAAGAGATCATGAGTAGGGAGGTGGAGCTGGGCTGAGCAAGTTGGACATCTTTTGCTTTGAGTTGTCCAAGTTGTTCGTCAACAGCGGTGCAACGGACATTGTCTTAGTGACTCTGTCCAGCACAGCAGTTGAAAGAGCAATTGCGCAGTGCACAAGTCGCTGGGCAATGGCGAGGGGACACCGCCTTAACACTTCCATTGTTCTGGCGGCGGTCCACGGTCTCTCCGGTCTTTTTCGGGCGGTTTCCGCGGTCGAGCCAATCATCCTGGCCCTCTTTCCCACTCTGTCCCCGTCCCTAATAGGTCATCCCGCCTCCGTGGACGTTAAGCAACATAAAAAACCGATCTTTCTCCGGAAGCGGGTCGGAACTGGCTTTGTTCAGTCCAAACGGATCTTGGATAATGCATTGATATTGGAACCGGGCCGGATGCACAAAAATAGATCTATTTAATTCAGAAATGGCCATGAGCACCCGGCCCTGAACAGAAATGCCGGATATGGTCCCGATCTGTTTCGCTGGTAGTGGGTCAGATCTGGCTTTGTTCAGTCCAAACAGATCCAGCCGGGATAACGCACTGATATCAGAACCATGCCAGATGTACAATAACGGATCTGATTCAGATTGGGCCATGAGCATCGGGCCCTGAATAGAAATGCCGGACGTAATTCCAATCTGTTTCGCCTGAGGCAGATCAGATCTTGTTTCGTTCAGTCCAAACGGATCCTGGATAACGCATCAATACTGGAACCAGCTGGGCCCTATGTACAAAAACCAGATCAGATCTGATTCAGATTTGGCGATGACCATCTGGCCCTGAAGAGAAATGCCAGTTGTATTCCCGATCTGTTTTGCCGGAATCAGGTCAGATCTGGCTTTGTTCAGTCAAGTGGATCCTGGATTACACATCAATACAGGAACTGAGCTAGATGTGCAAAAAATGGATCGACCACCGGCCCTGAATAGAAATGCTGGATGTGATCCCAATCTGTTTTGCCAGAGGGGGGTCGGATCTGGCTTCATAAAAATTCATTCAGTCCAAGTGGATCCAGGATAATGTATTGATATTGGAATCAGGCCAGCTGTACAAAAACAGATCTGATTCAGATCCAACAGTGATGCTCCAGGCCACTTCCAGTGCAGAAAAAAAGCATCTGCTCTGGAACCAAATCAGATCCAGCAAATATGATCTGGCCTGATTCCAGCTGCCCGCTGGTCATAATGGCCATAACTGGTTGGATCCGACATGTTTACTGGGAATGTTCAAATGCCATGCAGGCTAAGGCACTATTTTCTTGGGTGGAAAAAAGCAGTTGGCAAGTGTATTTTATGCTCTTTTTTGCCTTTTTAAAATTTGCGCATGTGCACTCATGTCAGTGGTAATTTGGGCAAAGGAGTGGGGCTTTGAGGGGCATAAATCGTGAACAGAAAGACACAGTTCAGCAACTGTTTGAAAGTAACAGCTGGCCTTGAAATGTTGAAGTGACCGAAGTGCATGAAACTGAAAGCACAGCTCTGTCCATGTCACTAGATAAATCCCACCCAATTGTATTCAAATTGTAATCACTTCAATTAGTTCAAAGCTCTTGAGTCTTGAAATAAGACAAAATTCACTTTCATCAACACAATGATTTAGCTGATAAAAAGCTGAGAGTGAATTCTATGTCTGTGCCAAGTGTCATGTTCCAGTGATGATTTGCCAAGTGTCATGTTCAAGTGATGGTTTGATTTCCAGATATTTGTGATAAACCAGCAGTGATATGACTGCGTCATACTTTGAAGTGAATTGTTTCAAATTTCCCAGCCCACTATTTATAAGCAGGCCAACCCTTTAAGATATCAGCCTTCTCCAACACTACTAAAAATAATTCATAAAGCAAAACAAGTATAACATAATGATACTGGCCATCTTTTTGTGCAAGGACAAAAAACGAGAAAAACACACACAACAGTCTCAAATTTATAAACATGACTCAATCAGTTCCTTTCAGTGTTACCTTCATTTTTGGAATGCTGTGTTGAGGAACTGTTGTTGGAGTTAGCTCCTGCACCTTGATCCCCATCAGTGCAAGGAACAGGGGCAGAAGGCTGATCAACAGGTGGAAGGCTGGAATCACTATGACCAATGCCACCCTGGTTAGCCGTGACAATGTGAACACTTGTCTTGTCTCTACCAGGTGCGACATCCTTTGTGGCTGTACCAGAGGTGGAACCACTTGTGGCTGTGTTAGATATGGTGCTGCTTGTGCTAATGTTGGGTGTGGCACTCCTTGTGTCAGTTTCAGGTGCAGCAACACTGGTGTCTGTGTCATGTTTGGTACTGCTTGTGGCTGCAGTGTTCAGTGTAGCGCCATCTCCTCTGCCAGTGTTGTCAGACACAGTTCTGGTGTCTGGTGGTACCTTGTCCCCGGTACAAGGCTGATCCTTGTCACGCAACTGTTCCATGCTGCCAACATTGCTGTTCTTTGCCAAAACACCTTCAGGCCCACAAAGTTTTTTACACGGTGAGCATGACACCACATCACTTTGCCCCTCTTCATGGCTTTCTGTGTTATATTTGTCAGAGCCCTTTACACTAGGGTTCACATCTTTTTGCACTACACTTTCACTAGTGTTAGAATGTGTGGCTGTCTCTGGTACAGCTGCACCACACTTTGGGCAAAAGTTGATGTTCAAGGCCAGTACATTTCTACACGGAGACCCATCTTTAGTTGTCCCAGTGCATATCTTCGGTTGCACATCAGACTCTCCATGATCAACCTGTTTCCCACAGCCAGGGCAAAACTTGTCTCCAGGATTAAAACCTGCTCCACAAGCAGAGCAATTGAAAGTTCTCTGGTTCTCATTCTCCTTTCCACAATCTGCACAGAACTTGACATCAGGTGACAGAACACGGCCACAGTCCTTGCCACCCACTTGTCCTCGGCACCTCATTCTGAAAACAAAAAGGTCCACAAGAATGTTCAGGGAAGTGAGTGTAATGATGCACACACACACATACAAACAAACAAAACAAAACTGCAAGAAATCCATGAAACTTGTGATCATAAAACAAAAGTAGATTCTCCTTTACTCGTGCAAGTCATACTATGGAAAACCCACACCCAACCTGCAAGCAAAACAGAAAGTAGGAATTTTGAAAGTAAGCAAAACAGAAAGTAGGAATTTCAAAGCTAAAACTACAATATAAAAGGTTACATGGATGTCTATTTTTAGAAGTGATGTAATGACTACCACAGTATCAGAAAGAAAGAATCAAAAACAAACAGCAATGAAGTCTCTGCAGACAAAACACGAAGGGTTCTGCGATGGGTGTGTCATTGTCAAGAATCATTAATTTCACCACCTTTCCTCTTTGGAACATTAAAAAAAATAAAAATAAACTGAGCACATTGCTTGCTTTTAAAAACACACTCTCTCTGGTCTCTTTGTCTCCCCCCCTCACACCCCCTTAACTGTGTTTTATGTCCTAAAAAAGTACTTTGTAATTGTACCACAGCTGTCACTGGGGAGTCTGCATTTTGTTAATTATTTTTAAAAAAATAGCCCCCCTTTTTTTTTGGCGGGGGGGGTGCTTGGTTGCCTTGTTTGAAATCAGCCTCAAACACAGTCAAAGGGCAGACATAATAACCATGTTTGCTCCCCAAAATACATCTGATCTAAGAAGCAAAGGAGTTAAGTGAACACTTCACAACTGTGGTGGCTGTCAGCGTAAGACTGGGAGAGTCCTAGAAATGAGTTAATGACTCACCATATAATGATATATCAGATTATGGCTCGTAGGCTTTTTAGCCTTTTGCCTGCCAATTCGTGTTTGGTTTATATTATGCTCAACGTTATTATTTTTTAGGAGTGCTGCGTAAATTGACCTGGTTTGTTTTCATTGGTTACCTTGTGCCATATAATAAGGTTTTTGAAGGAGTTTAGTGTTCCTGCTAATACAATGTTGGATGGCAAGCTGTTCCAGTTGTTTATAACTGTTAGTAAACAAATGTGCATACTGATTAGTAAGAACTCTTCTTATGTAGTTTGAAAGAGTGCCCTCTAGTTCCAGCAGATTCATACAGCTTGAACAAGGAACAAACAGTCTCATGATCATAATAACCATGTATCATTTTAAAAGTTTCAATCATATCCCCTCTTGCTCTGCTGTTTTGCAAGCTTGGTAATTTTAGTGTCATGTGTCTGTTCATACTCCTGGTTGTTCATGCCAGTAATACATTTGGTAAAGTGTCTTTGCACATAAGTTTGTTTTGTTTTTTATCAAACATGGTGCCCACACAGCATTAAAATTGGTATAACTAATGATTTAAAAAGTGGTACCATGATCTCTTTGCGTTTATATTGAATGTAATGTGTGATCATGCTGGCTAATTTATTTGCTTTTTGACAGTCTCATTTATAAACTTAAAATTTTAGGTTTTTATCAACAAAAACTCCCAGACCTTTTTCTACCTCTATACACTGAAGTTCCCTGCATGCATAACATATTTGGCTGATTAGACTGAACTTTCATGAGAACTGACACAGCGGCCGGCTCAGATAAATACTGCACTCAACACTGATTTTCGCCCAGTACAATGAATGTTCCACGCAGTGTATAAATCTGCTTGACTTCGAGTGTCAGACATGAGTAACCTGTTATTCGTGGCCATGTTGCTCTGGTGGCTTATTGGTGCCGTTGCATCCTTGGTGCAGCCCAAAGAATGACTTACCTGGCCGTGCATGAGTGACGAAAGTAGACAGTTCAGACATTCATGTCACATCATTTCATCATAATATCTTCATAGAAAAACAACATGAGTTTTAGTGCGTTTCAGAGCCAGTAACTGGTCCTCTCGGATCACAGCGATGTTTTATACCATGACTGGGTGTTTCCCTTCCGAAAAATTCCCCTCCGTACTTTCGGTTTCCTTTCCCGCGAAACGATGTGTTCATCCGCCGGCCAATGGTAATCGGTCTTACTGGAACGCTTGGAAAATACGTCATTGTCGCAAAGATAAAGACTGACACAAAGAAAGACTGTGTGCATCACCATTAAAAATTATATTTAAAAATGAAACAAATAATAATAATAATATTTTGAAGGAAGAAAAATATGATGATGATCATGCAGTGATGACGATGAAGGCCGGAACTGAAAAGACTGAACTGAGTCTTTGTGAGTGCAGCAAAGTGCTAGACTGAGCAACTAAATTCCGTCTTGGTGACGGTAAATCAAATACGACTGCATACGCTGCTTTCTAAGCCTAATCTAATGCCAGTTCGATTCAGTACAATTACCCTCACTCGATCGTGATTCAGTGTCGGACACTAGACGCGTGTTGTGCTTGTAACAGTTCATTTTGGCCAAACTGTCCTGATACTGAATGGGACGGCCTAATGCCCGCTGTATCTGCTCATCGCTTAGTCCGGCTGCTCCCAAAGAAGGGAGCGATCAGCCGGCTGTCCACTCGGTTTCAGCCTGACTTGAAGTGTCCGACATGCACTGACTGTCCAGGGCCATGGCAGTGATCCAGTATGTTTTGTTTTGTGGTAAAATACATTGCGATCACACA
>OY757544.1:29423419-29442910 GCA_963584105.1 Alviniconcha strummeri | reverse complement strand
GAACACTGAACTGCCGGGGTGATCCGTAAAAAGTTGAAACTAGAACCGCTATTTATTATGACAAAAAACAACAATACGGGTTAAAAAGAACGCTGTGAGTTACTCAGTGCCGGACAAACTCAGTGAAACAACATCAGTTGAAAAACTACGAGTCAGTATCAGTGAGAAAACTGACACAACATAGCCGCTCCGCCGGCCGCAGTAATGATTGCTATAAGTTTTTGTCATATACACAGCGTTCTTTTTCACCTTTTACATGCATGTTGTGTTTTGTCATAATAAATAGCGGCGTGCAGTTAACCTTTTATGTGTTTGGATCTTGTTTAGCGGAACGCTAACAGTCATCCGGTTCTTGCAGTTTTAAGTCTGTTCCGGCGCGGCTTTTCACTGTTTCGTCTTCACTGAGTTTGTTGTTGCACGGTTGTTGTTATTGTTGTTTGTTGATTTGTTTCGTTTTTGCTTGTTTGTTTGTTTCTTTATTCTTTTCTTTTTTCTTAGTTGTTGTTTTCAACGGGTGAGTGATCTTGATCAGTCTTTGAAGCGTACAGTCCTTTACGGCTCCGACAGGACCCAGCCCTTGAGCTTGTCTGCGGACGAAGGGAGAGCACTCGATGTTTCAGGGGCAGCGCGAGAGATTTGTGTCCTACAATTTTCTGCTGTCTTGATAACCATTTTTGTTTACTTTCTTGCATCCAGGTATAAAGTTCTGGTCTGTCGCACATTATTTAGAATGCTATCAACGTAAGTGGCTCTTCCGCGATGGCATTGGTCCACCATATTGGTCTAGTCATAGGTCCAGTAGCACAGGCTATACTTTTGTTTTCCTTCTAGTTGCGGTTCTTTACCAACACATTTTTGGACAAAATTGAGTCCACTGCATATTGTATTGTTGTTTGCAACTTCCATATTTTTGTGTGGAAACTCATTTACCGGAGCAGTTTACCCCAAACGGTCTATGATAAAACGAACTTCTTTTTCTCGCGTATGGACTATGGCAGTAACCGGTCCTCCGCTTCGCGAGAATTGTTTGTCATTCATGGTAAACCGAAAGTACACGAAAGCTCAAGCGTAGTGATGGTTTCCATGATTGTTTGGAATGAAGTATAACGATGAACCACCCGATGTGTAAAACAGACCCTCTTCTTGTCACTTTTACGCACTGATGCCGGCAGCAGCTGACCAGAGAGTCACTTGACCTCACCAGCACTTGTGTGCATCAAGGTACAGTATCAAAATGGCTGACTGACTGCTGTCAGGAAATGGACATTATATTCTGGTTTATGTCATGATACGTGCCAGTTGCTCGATTTTTATTCTTTCCATTGCTGTCTCTCAAGGCTTTCGATGATAACAATCCGGGTGGCATAGTCTGTGATCGACGTGACCTCCCATACGACCGTGTCAACTCAGGGGTACACAATCAACAACTCCAGTACTGGCTGTATAGTTAGTGATGTGATTGTAAATACTAATGCAGGCACCAACCAGTGTCGGTAGATTATCCCTCAGTTATTTACTGTTATGACTAACACTCTACATTTGTTGAAAGTGGTGGTGTATTTACCGTTACAGAACTTGTTTTGTTTGTTTGTGTATTTGAGCTGATGTTTTAATGATACATTTTCATCTGTTGTCAGTTGTGCACCACAACCCCACTTGACACAACTTAGTATTCCACTAGTTTCAGGTGAGGAAACTGGCTGCAGTACAGAATAAGATATTTTCTCATTCCTTTTTGCAGAATGAAGTGCAGAGGTACTGTGGGTGGCAGGGAATGTGGCACTATTCTCTCTGACAATGCAAAGTTTTGTCCTGAATGTGGGACTGCTGCTACTGCCGTCTTGACTGTCAGCTGCCCATGTGGTGTCACACTCCGAGGGGAACACAAGTTCTGCCACAACTGTGGGAAGCTTGTTCAGCTCAATAAACTGCCAGAGTCCACCCCTAAAGTGTGCTCTGCTAAACTTTCTGATGGAACAACGTGTGGTTTTACTTTGCTACAAGGTTTGAGCTTTTGCCCACAGTGTGGTGTGAGGTATTCATCCAGGGAAGACCAGCAAGAACCTGCTGCAGAAAAAGAAGCATGTTCTGCCAGACTGCCTGATGGAACAGCATGTGGGTTTCTGTTGACACAAGACTTGACCTGTTGCCCAAAGTGTGGCGTGAAGATTCCTACCAAGAAAGACAAAGAGACTTTTCCAGGAGGCTCTGCTGCTGTTGATGCCAAGCAACAAGATGCTGATGCCAGTGATACTGGAGCAGCACTTCCTTCTGCAGCTGAAGTTAAGCAGTCTGATGCCACAGAGGTGCCTGGCACGCCGAAAGGTGATGATAAATTTATTGTTATTGTTAATCACTTTTATATCTCCCTGTTCTCTGCTCTCAAGCAGCCTTACTACACTCTTGTCACATGTGATTCTAGATGTGTGACTGTACGTATAGCTTTGTATATCGCATTTTGAATATATATAGTATCCTCACCAAAGTGGTGTACATGTTTACAATGCTGTTTGGTTAATACATGGCTCCTGTCTCAGCATGTTCTGTGTTCGCCATACAACCGTGGACCACGTCATGTCACTTCATGCAAAGCCACAAGTGTAGGGTGCATGTGTGTTAGCAGTTAATGATAATCACAGTGTACGCTGACTACCCCATCATGACCCCTTTAATTATTAGATGTAGTTCTGGTTGATTAATATTAAATTAAAAATGATAAAATGTAATCCTGGTACATAGTATTAGTGGGTCTGTGCTATGGCTTATATTGATAGAGAACAGTTTGGCAGACTAGAAAGATGCAAAGAAGAACTAAAAAGAGGAATTGTTTTATTCATCAGTGTAACCTAAATTTTATCAGCATCAGCAATTGTTTCATACCTAAATTCTCATAAGTACTTTTGGGTGACTTGTGGATGTGTATTATAATTTGTGGACTTTGTACATTTGTTCTGAGACAAAACATAAACAGGCTGTTTTAGTTTTACAATAATGTGCATTTGATTTTAAATATTATCTTAATTAGTCTTGGAGCTTGGAAAAGCACTTCAGCAGTAAACATCTGATTGTATTCAAAGATTGCTTTATTTAGGAATACACAGAACTGTTGCTTTTTATAGGTTTAATTAGTATTGTTGCTAACATTAAGCATATTTGATTTGCTTTTAATTCTCATAAACACTAGAACAGTAACACTAACAGTTGTTTGTAAACACCAAAATGTATATGGCATATCATGACATGTCATAATGATCAGATTGTGTGTGAAGATATTTGTACTCATTTCTTGATACTTTTTTTATTTTTTATAGCAAATAATTTTACATATAATATATATATAAATTAATATCCATCATATATTTTGTTTCAGATACTCATCCACAGTTCTTCAGTCAGTTTGCTGAGTGGAGCTGGGTACAGAAGGAAACCATTACTGATGGAGGACTGTCAGAGACATCAAATAAAGGCACCAACCGAGAGGAACAGACTGAAAGACCAAACAGTAGTCAAGGAGTCACTTACTTGAAACCCTCAAAAGAGCTTTCAGCTGAACAGTCAAATGGTGAAAAAGAAGAAGAGGAAGAAAAGGAGAGAGTAGAAGATGCTGGCCCATCAAATGGAAGGAGAGATTCTGCTTCCTGCACAGCAGACAAGCCGGAAGATGAGCAGAATGAGGCGTTAGGTGAAAACTGTCCATCAAGCAGTGATGGGCATCAGACAGATGATCCGAGTGTTCCTGATGACCAAGCTGATGCAAAATGTGAGACACCGCTGGAAAAAACGGTGACTGTGATGGTGACCGCAGCAACAGCTGGAGGTGGGGACTCAGCGGACAGTGGTGACAGAGTCCAACACCCATTAGAGGATGCCTCCGGGGAAGAGAAATCCCAAACAGAGACTCAGCCCCAGGCTAGTGGTGATGAAGATGAAGAGGACAGTTCTGAAGAGGAGAAGGATGCTGGTGATGAAAAACAAGAAAAGGAGGCGGATGAAAAAGAGATTGACCAGATGGAAGTGCAGAAGAGCACCACAGATGGTGGTTTGGCCAAGCAGACCAAGAGGTCAAAGAAGAAAAAGAAGAGGAAGAGGAATAACAATGCAGCAGCATCAAAAGCATCCCAGGAGTTACCTTTTCCTACTCCTGCCACTAATGACCAGTCTGAGAGTTCACCACAAAAGCAGCGAGTCTCATACGCTGGAGCTGTGAAATCAGGCACCAGCGAACAGAGAGAAAGAAATGTAAATATTTAGAATTTTATCGACAATAATAACTTTACTGTTGTTAGTATTCATTGTAAATGAAAATTGGACTTCCGGTCCACTCAAAGTAGATCACAAACATGATTATGTGCAGAAAGAGGTAAAATTACTTCTCTTGCTGTATGCAGTAAACACTGTGTCACCAGGAATTAAGTTTATGTCAACATACTTGATTTACAATTATTACAAATGAACATAATCCAATTGCAGTTTTGTTGTTTCTGAGTAATTTGTTAATGAGAACTCATAAACATATGATACAGCTCCTGGAACAACTAGAGCTTATGTAGATACAGAAAAATGCTTGCATATTATGTGGACATCTCACCTTCTAAATTCTCCTTACCTTTTTAGGGTCTGGGGTCTTGTTTTTTGTTTTTTTGTTTTTTTTTAACACATGTGTGAAAGCAGAACCATCAAAACAAAAAATGACAATGCCCATAGGTCTTGGCACTTTTTTTTATGACAAGTGTAATCAGTACACTTTTTCATGACAAGTGTAATCAGTACTGATAATATAATGAGGGTCTAGGCTGCACGTTCTCATTACAAATGTAATCAGTACTGTTAACATAAAAAGGGTTACACTTTTTCATGACAAGTGTAATCGGTACGGTTATTGTGTTAACACAATGGTGGGCTACACTTTCTCACTATGAGTGTAATGAATGCTGTTAACATAGTGTGCTACACGTCTTTTAAAATTGCAAGTATAATCAATACTGTTAATATAATGATAGGCTACATTTTTTTATTACCAGTGTAATCAATACTGTTAACATTATGACAGGCTACTCTTTTTCATTACAAATGTGGTCAATACTGTTAACGTAACAATAGGCTACTCTTTTCCATTACAAGTGTAATTGGTACTGTTAACATTATGATGGGCTGCTCTCTCTCCTTTTGTTTGTTTGTTTCCATTACAAGTGTAATCAGTACTGTTAATATAACGATGGGCTACTCTATTTCGTTACAAGTGTAATCAGTGCTATTAACGTTATGACAGGCCGCTCTTTTTTCTTTTTTAAAAATTATCATGAGTGTAATCAGTGCTGTGACTGTTATCAGTGTGGTTAACATTATGACAGGCTACTCTTCTTCTTCTTTTCTTTTTCCCCCATCACAAGTGTAATCAGTGCTGTAACTGTTAACATAATGATGGGCTACTCTTCTTCATTACAAGTTTAATCAGTGTGGTTAACATTGTGACAGGCTACTCTTCTTCATTACAAGTGTAATCAGTACTGTTAACACAACGATAGGCTACTCTTTTTTCATTGCAAGTGTAATCTGTACCGTTAACATTGTGATAGGCTGCTCTTTTTCATTACAAGTGTAATCAGTACTGTTGACATGATGGGCTACTCTTTTTCATTACAAGTGTAATCAGTACTGTTGACATGGTGGGCTACTCTTTTTCATTACAAGTGTATCAGTACTGTCAACATGATGGGCTACTCTTTTTCATTACAATTGTAATCAGTACTGTCGACATGATGGGCTACTCTTTTTCATTACAAGTATAATCAGTACTGTCAACATGATGGGCTACTCTTTTTCATTACAAGTGCAATCAGTACTGTTGACATGATGGGCTACTCTTTTTCATTACAAGTATAATCAGTACTGTCGACATGATGGGCTACTCTTTTTCATTACAAGTATAATCAGTACTGTCGACATGATGGGCTACTCTTTTTCATTACAAGTGCAATCAGTACTGTTGACATGATGGGCTACTCTTTTTCATTACAAGTGTAATCAGTACTGTTAAGATTATGGTGGGCTACACTGTGGTTATTTTCATTCCATGTAGCATACTTACCACTTTGTATCTGTTGTGTTTCTGCAGGAAAACAGTGGTCCAAGGAGAGGAAATGCAAACGCTTTACAGTAAGTTTTTTTTTTTAAAGTACATGCATGCTGCTGTTAGACTTATTTAATAATAACTGAAGTATATAATATAAAGCACAAAATGTTATCCATAGAGACTATTCTAAGTGCATACATGTGCATATGTGCAGGCTGTTGTTGGACTTATTTAATAATATTTAAATTATTTATAAAGTGGAAAATCTTGTACGTCAAGACTATTCTAAGCACATACATGTACACACACACACGCACGCATGCATGCACACACGCACGCACGCACGCACGCACGCACACACACACACACATGCATGTACATACATACATACAGTGTTTATTTAATGCAGAGTTGTTTCTGGAGAGGTACTGGTGGGGACTGTGTGTCTGGAGAGGTACTAGTGGGGACTGTGTTTCTGGAGAGGTACTGGTGGGGACAGTGTGTCTGGAGAGGTACTGGTGGGGACTGTGTTTCTGGAGAGGTACTGGTGGGGACAGTGTGTCTGGAGAGGTACTGG
This sequence comes from Alviniconcha strummeri, assembly GCA_963584105.1. Taxonomy (NCBI): domain Eukaryota; kingdom Metazoa; phylum Mollusca; class Gastropoda; family Provannidae; genus Alviniconcha; species Alviniconcha strummeri. The sequence continues at coordinate 29,436,260 of OY757544.1, read as the reverse complement.
TGGGGACTGTGCGTCTGGAGAGGTACTGGTGGGGACTGTGCATCTGGAGAGGTACTGGTGGGGACTGTGCGTCTGGAGAGGTACTGGTGGGGACTGTGCGTCTGGAGAGGTACTGGTGGGGACTGTTTCTGGAGAGGTACTGGTGGGGACTGTTTCTGGAGAGGTACTGGTGGGGACTGTGTCTGGAGAGGTACTGGTGGAGACTGTGTTTCTGGAGAGGTACTGGTGGGGGACTGTGTGTCTGGAGAGGTACTGGTGGGGACTGTGTGTCTGGAGAGGTACTGGTGGGGACTGCGTCTGGAGAGGTACTGGTGGGGACTGCGTCTGGAGAGGTACTGGTGGGGACTGCGTCTGGAGAGGTACTGGTGGGGACTGCGTCTGGAGAGGTACTGGTGGGGACTGCATCTGGAGAGGTACTGGCGGGGACTGTGTGTCTGGAGAGGTACTGGTGGGGACTGCATCTGGAGAGGTACTGGTGGGGACTGCATCTGGAGAGGTACTGGTGGGGACTGCATCTGGAGAGGTACTGGTGGGGACTGTGCGTCTGGAGAGGTACTGGTGGGGACTGTGCGTCTGGAGAGGTACTGGTGGGGACTGTTTCTGGAGAGGTACTGGTGGGGACTGTTTCTGGAGAGGTACTGGTGGGGACTGTGTCTGGAGAGGTACTGGTGGAGACTGTGTTTCTGGAGAGGTACTGGTGGGGGACTGTGTGTCTGGAGAGGTACTGGTGGGGACTGTGTGTCTGGAGAGGTACTGGTGGGGACTGCGTCTGGAGAGGTACTGGTGGGGACTGCGTCTGGAGAGGTACTGGTGGGGACTGCGTCTGGAGAGGTACTGGTGGGGACTGCGTCTGGAGAGGTACTGGTGGGGACTGCATCTGGAGAGGTACTGGCGGGGACTGTGTGTCTGGAGAGGTACTGGTGGGGACTGCATCTGGAGAGGTACTGGTGGGGACTGCATCTGGAGAGGTACTGGTGGGGACTGCGTCTGGAGAGGTACTGGTGGGGACTGCATCTGGAGAGGTACTGGTGGGGACTGTGTGTCTGGAGGGGTACTGGTGGGGACTGCGTCTGGAGAGGTACTGGTGGGGACTGCGTCTGGAGAGGTACTGGTGGTGACTGCGTCTGGAGAGGTACTGGTGGGGACTGTGTGTCTGGAGAGGTACTGGTGGGGACTGTGTGTCTGGAGAGGTACTGGTGGGGACTGCGTCTGGAGAGGTACTGGTGGGGACTGCGTCTGGTGAGGTACTGGTGGGGACTGTGTGTCTGGAGAGGTACTGGTGGGGACTGCATCTGGAGAGGTACTGGTGGGGACTGCATCTGGAGAGGTACTGGTGGGGACTGCGTCTGGAGAGGTACTGGTGGGGACTGCATCTGGAGAGGTACTGGTGGGGACTGTGTGTCTGGAGGGGTACTGGTGGGGACTGCGTCTGGAGAGGTACTGGTGGGGACTGCGTCTGGAGAGGTACTGGTGGTGACTGCGTCTGGAGAGGTACTGGTGGGGACTGTGTGTCTGGAGAGGTACTGGTGGGGACTGTGTGTCTGGAGAGGTACTGGTGGGGACTGCGTCTGGAGAGGTACTGGTGGGGACTGCGTCTGGTGAGGTACTGGTGGGGACTGTGTGTCTGGAGAGGTACTGGTGGGGACTGCATCTGGAGAGGTACTGGTGGGGACTGTGTGTCTGGAGAGGTACTGGTGGGGACTGCGTCTGGAGAGGTACTGGTGGGGACTGTGTGTCTGGAGAGGTACTGGTGGGGACTGTGTGTCTGGAGAGGTACTGGTGGGGGCAGAGATCCCAGGAGGTGGGAGGGGGAAAGGGAATTGCACCTAACACTACATTGTCACCATCAAAATGATTTTGCATTTAAATATGGGTTGTGATGAAAGCCTTTTTAATGATTAATTAATTTGTGAGGGACAAAGTCAAGAGAATGTCCATAAACCACAACTTTTCAAGAGTAAGGAGAGCTGTCAAAGCAGATCCAAACCAGTGTCCATCTGCATAACCAGCCTTGTGCTAAGCCACACTGGCTCACAGATTGTGTCAGTACAGACAGATCGTTATTATGGTTGTAGATCAAGTCCCTGGCTGAGAATATAAACCAAGGTCCTCTGTGTGTATATATAAATACATTATGCAAAAAGATCACATACACAAGTTAAAGATCCTGTAGTGCACATTGGAGTTTGGTGGATTATGGAAACTCTCAAATAACCCAGCATGCACTCAAAGCAAGTGAAGCACTGTGATTATGCTAGATAGTGGAGAATAGCTTTGTATAAAAGCAATCTGTGTAATAATAATAAAAATGCTTGCAATTAAAGTGCCACCTTAGTGGCAGTAGGAAAGAAATGCAAGAACAATTTCAGATGACAATTCATCTATTTTTATGACAGCTAGTTATACTAGTACTCAGTAAATTTGATACCTGCATGAAAACATCAGAAATCAAGCTGTATGGAAGAGGGAACAGAAAGGAAACTGCATGAAAATAATTTTGAAATAGGAGATTTCAAAAGAAACATGAGTCTATCAAAAGGGATTTTAAAATAAGAGATTTGAAAAGAAACATCAGTTTTTTTGTTTTGTTTTTTAAATAAGAGATTTGAAAGAAACTCATGTAATACTATAAAAAAGAAAAGAAAAGAGATTTGAAAAGGATCATGCTGATGAAAAGAGATGTTAAAATTAGAGATTTAAAAAGAAACATGTATGGATGTCACCAACTCTGACAAAAGGGAGACAACCTCAGTTTGGGTGTTTTGAGTTGGTGGTGCTGGTAGGAAGCAGCATTAATGAGTTTTAATTTAATAATTACTGTCTCAGGACTGGTCGCAACACCAGAGTAAAGTTTCAAATCATTCACACAATCATACACCAAAATGGGTATGATTTGTTAGAATATGATAGAATAGCGTTTAGACCTTTGCACCGTAAACATGGAACTGGCAAAAAACAACAACAACTGAATAACTGACAGTGTGCTGCTTGGTTATCTTAAGACTATCTCTGCAACTTTGCTTCCCTTTTGTGAGTGATTTATAGACACACACACACACACATGCACACACACACAAGCACGTGCTCATGCCTGCACACACACACACACACACACACATTGCCTCACTCTCTCTGTTTGTCTCTCTGTGTCTCTCACAAGCAAGCACACACACACACACACACACACACACACACACACACACACACACACACACACACACACACACACACACACATGCATGCATGTGCACGCACACACACACACACACACACACACACACACACACACATGTGGTGCATGTTTGTGAGCGGAAGGTGAGTTTCTTCATACATTTGCTCTCCTGGTTAATAAAAAATGGTGTGTCCTTTGTGACTGGACAGGTCAGGTGACGAGAAGGTGGCAGTTGTGTTCCATGTCATCATCTCAGGACACTTCAAGGTGGATCCAGATACAGATGCCGTCTTCATTCGCTGTGAGCCGAAACATCTCGGGGCTTTAATCCAGATGTTGACAAACACCGACTGAAGTATTTTAGGTATTCCAATGCTATTATTTGACTAAAAATGGGGTTTTAAAACGTGTTACTGTTTCAGAGACTCTTATGGGTCTAGTTGGGGGGGGGGGGGGGGGGGGGGGGGGGGGGGGGGGGGGGGGGGGGGGGGGGGGGTTGGGTGTGTGTGTGTGTGGGGGGGGGGGGGGGGGGGGCAGGGGGGGTTATAGAAATGTAATTTAGTTGCTTGAGCACTGGTCCCAGCACCCTGCTGACACAGGTTCAGTCTCCTAGTAGTCAGCCTCATTATAACGTCATAAACCGATGGCAGACAAGCTCAGTGTGCGTAAGGTGAGAGTAAGTAAGTAAGTTGGTGTTTTACACCCAGTCAGCCATTACACATATATCAGGATGAGTGTAAGGTAAGAACCACCATAAGTGCAAGCAACTGTCCACAAGGCATAAACAGTTTTTCTTCTGCAGTCCTATTTTTATGCCTTTTCCAATTTGATCATTATTTACGTGGGACTGGAAAGTATGCCAGTTTTAGTTTTGTTTTTCTCAGGAGACTAAATAATTATGTATGTGACCATTTTTAATTCCATGCCACTTGGGCAGCCACATTCCATCTTTAAGGATTGACTTTCATGCACGCACACTCTGAAACAGAACGAGGCCCAGAGCAGTCATGCAGAATCATCACACAAGGGAGTTAAGTAATGCTAGAAAGATGTCGCACAAACACAACAACAAAGACCTGAGTCACCCTATGGTAACCCTCACGCGGCATGCATGTAAATACAAGGTATGTAAACTCACCACAGGTACAGCATAGGTGACTCAGGTCTCTGTTATTGTGTTTGTGCGTCTTCAAAGCACCCATTAACTCCCATGTGTGTTGATCTCATCTGTGCACATTAAAAAAATCTCAGGCATTGGCAGCCATACCATTGTTTGGGCACACAAGTATACAGCACACATTAGGCCAATGAGGTTGACTGTTGGGTGCATCGTGTAGGTCCCAGAGAGTGCTACAGCCAGTCTGTGCTTTATGCGCAATGTTGGTATAGTGGTAACGTTGGAACCCCTCGCCTGGTGTATGAACATCATCAGGAAGCCACCCATCTTCTACTAGTTGGAGGGGCCACATTTGTTTTTAGGTCTTTTTTCTTCTTCATATTTTCATTAACTTCTTCATGTTTTCATTAATAAATTAAAACCATAGCAACAGTCAGTAATAACGTGTTCCACAACAGTTAAAGGGAGATAATTATACCTTGGTTGACGTTGGTTGAAATTAACAGTGTTGGTAGGTGCCAGTTGTTGAAATGCACATCAACTAAATGAACCACAAAACAAAACAAAAAACAAAAGAAAGGAGAGAAAGAGAAGAAGAAAAAAAGCAGCACAAAATGATCTAATGTAAATAAAAGCAACAGTAACACACCACAGTGTGTTTTAAAAGTTTTGACTTTCTTGAAACCTTTCTCCATGAACTGAGACTGAAGAATGCTGAGTATCACAGATGAAGGAATGCTGTGTATCACAGATGAAGAATGCTGTGTATCACAGATGAAGAATGCTGAATATCACAGATAAAGAATGCTGTGTATAACAGATGAAGAATGCTGTGTATCACAGATGAAGAATGCTGAACATCACAGATACATATACAAACATATGCATAATGAAATGCAATTTAGAAGAAAAAATGAGAGGCAAAAATAATAAGTGGAAGCATCAAGGCCTGTATGCAAATGACTAATGAGGTTCTGAGAATTTTTATATTTTTATATATAGTCACGTGTCTTGCTGCACTGTTAGGTGTTAGAACTGTTGAGGCACCATAAAAATGTATATTATTGTTATTTGTTATTTTTTTTAATTATTCCTGTGAATTTCATCAGTGAACTATTAAGCATAAAAATGGAAATGCACACATTATACCAAAAACTGTTTCTTGTCTCAGGAGCACTGATATTGGATTGGTGTATGAAGGGAGAATCCTCATGTCAAGGGACCCTCCGGAACAGAGGCTTCATGTACAAGTATGTGGTGAGCAGGCACGGGAAGGACAAAATAGAATGGGAGTACGTCCTGCAGCGCCATCAGCACCCTCCTGTACACAAAGCAAGCTGAAGTGAACCGCAGCTTTGCTATACCTGAGATGGCAAGATCACACGCAGGTTTGTATGACACTTTGCCTTTTTCAAACTTATTTTTATTTGCAAGTGTGACCCATTACTTTACCAACTTGTAGGGTTAGGGTAAAGTTATGGTAACCCCAGAGTTTGCCAGTTTGCACCCCTCCCCCCACATACACAAATGCAAAATGAAAGAAAGAAAAAGTCTGAAATGATGTGGTTTCTGTAGCATGAGAAATGCTGGAAACAAGGTGGGGAAAAAAGACATAGAGGAAAAGGAGTATTTAGACAGAGAGACTGCACACCAAAAAGTAAATGACAACTCTGTACAGTAATAAACTAAATTGATAATAGGTTTATCTCAGTGAGCTGGTTTGGCCTAGCAGTCAGGCGTTAGATCCAAACACAAAAAGGTTAAAAAAATGCTTATTTATTTTAGCACGGACACACAGTATGCAAATTTTCAGGGAAATCCCTTTTATCAAGCCACAAAATGACACTTAAACAACAGATAAACAGTCAAAAATGATGAAAAATGAAAGAACAAGACTTATCTTGTTTTGGTTGAGTTTTTACAGCTTGTTTGGTGCTTTGAAGTATTGTTGGCATGACAATTATTATTAAAAAAGTCAGGCGTTAGGCTGGTAAGCAGAAGGGTTTTAGATCAATTCCATTTCAGCACTCCTTTTTCTTTAAAGAGGTTGTGGTTTGTGGGACATTATCTTGTGACTTTGTCTTTCACAGTTAGTAAAATATTAAAATGGCTCTCATCGCTGCCCGTCTTAATGCAGGAGTCATTCTGGTGGTGACAGGTCGTCAAGTGTAGTGACTGGTATATAATCGGCCCATGTGTTGTGAGTCCCAGATATATATAAACACTTAAAGAACCAGATCGCATTGATGGACACGAAGACAAATGTAGTCAAGTGAATGCACAGATTTATGCAGATGTGTTTTCTGCACCAGGTGAACAGCACAGGTACGACGGCGTTGCCTACCCAGAGAGCATCAAGGAGGGAACTTTCAAGTCACTCGGCAAAGGAGCCCTTCGCACTCTTGGACTTGGAATCCAGACGCTTACAGAGAAAATCAGAGTTGAGTCTGTTGCCTCCGGAAAAGAATTTCTCCCCGCTCCAGAAGATGTTCAGCAGGCTGTGCTCAACCAGGCTGGTTGTGGTCAGCGGTGCACTGCAGAGGACCTCCTGAACAGAGTTCACACTGTCATGAGCACTTTGAGGCTGCAGATTCTCGACAGCAAGCTGGAAAACCGGACCATGACCTTGCCAACATGGTGAATATTACAATCAATGTTTGCTGTGCTGTTAGTGTTTACCTATCACTCGTCATTATCATGCCAATGTTCTTCCAAGCACTGGACATGAAAACAACCTAGCTGTACCAAAAACAGATAAGTGGCTTAGCTCTCCATCTCATTTTTCATTGTTTGTCACCGTTTAACTGTTGTTTTGTAGCGTCATAAGGGATTACCCCAAAAATTCACCTGTGTTTTGTCCTCGTAAATAGTGTTCTTTTGAACATTTCATGTGTTTGGATCTTGTAGTGATGGGCTTTTAATTCTCCATGAAAACAAGTGATCGACTCATCTACTTGTACTGGCATGCACAAGCCCACCTCACATGGTCAGTAAAGAACCACTGTAAAACAGCAAGTGAGTGCAGGGGGTAGGGAAATTGCTACCTCCACTGCCAAAAGAGGCAATATGCTTTTGCAGAGGTTGGAAGGCCCCATTTCAAAGAGCAGAATTCTGTATTGCTGAGTAATAGTCTCTTTTTTGGGGGGTCTTTTTTTAATTTTATTCTGGCAATTGCTGTTTACTTTTTTTTGCTTCAACCCATATTTTTCTGGTAATAATGATAATCATAAGGAAGTTATGACATGATATATATAATATATACTTACACAGAGGGGAAGAAGGAGAAGAAAAATAAATGCTTAAATATACCTTTTCATACAAACTGTCATGAAACACATACACATGTCTCTCTCTCTCCATCTGGCTGGGACCATTTTCACTTCTGGAGACATGAATTGGTCAGTGAATTTAACTTTCAATAATGTGGTTAAAACTGGAATAAAAGTCTTAGAAGGGCTCAGCAGGAATTCTTTGCTGAAGTATCACTGTATTTGCATAAACAGTGCTGGCCTTCGAACAGCTCTGCCAGTGGCATTTCACCCTACCCCAGCAAAGTCAGGCTGAAACAGGGACCGAACACCCCTGGGTCAAAAGCTTGAGTGGACCATGGGCGTAACTCGTTCAGAATGAGAGACTAGGACCCCAGCTCACTCCAGCTGCAACACCTTAAGCAGTTTTCTTTGAACAAACAGCAATCACATTCTCTTGTCATTTCTTTGCAGAAGAAGAATCTGTGACTGAGTCTTTGCTTTCAAATCATTTCTTTTTTCTTTCATATTCTCGCTCTTTTCTGTTGTTACACATAAAAGTTAAAAAATACAATAAAGCTATTTATTGCGATGCTAACAGCATTCTTTTGAACCTTTTATGTGTTTGGATCTTGTTTTAAAACACTAGCAGTCATTCTTGTTTGAGATTTTCTTCTGTTTTTGTTGTTGTTTTCTGTGTTTTTTCTTCTTCATTTGTGCTTTTTTTCTTCTCCTGTTTTTCATCATCATCTTATTTGGAAAGGAAACTAGTTTTAGTTTGCAAGGGTGACCTGAGTCAAATATTGAAGTAAATAATAATGTTTACTGTGCTTCTTGCTCTGATATCTCCAAGGAAGTTTAATTTCATCTCTGTGGTATGAGTTTGCATTAGCTGGTAATACTGATTGAAGAACTGAACCACATGTGGATTGGTCCATTTAGAGTTTTTCCGATATGTTCCAGTGCTTGCGGGAGAACCTGATTCAGCCCCTTCTTGAAACTGTGGAGCAGCTTCTGCAAGAACAATCCAGACGAACTGTGACGCTTGGCATGTTTGTGTTGCTGCTGAAACTTGAGTTTGACGTTTGGCTCAACCCTGCCGCCATGAACATGCTCTGCCGTTCCATGCTCATCATCCCTGACATGGAAAACAAAACCTGCCCTGACCTGGATGATCTGCAGGCCCAGTTTCCAATGAGGATGAGGTGACAGGAAGTGAGTCATCTGTTTGATGCATTTAGTCACAACTTTTGTAGCAGCTCTTTTGTCGGTAACAGGTAGCTGCCAGAACTGTTACTAACATTAGAAAATATGCACATGATTGGTGAAAAGCATGCAGCATAGATCTAGAGCTACAAGGAGTAGTGGGCAAGTCATACAGTCCACTGCTGTGGTTACAATCAGAGGAAATTAAACACTGTTCTTTGACTGCAGTGCTTTGAGGGCAAGTCATACAGTCCACTGCTGTGGTTACAATCAGAGGAAACTAAACACTGTCCTTTGACTGCAGTGCTTTGAGGGCAAGTCATACAGTCCACTGCTGTGGTTACAATCAGAGGAAATTAAACACTGTCCTTTGACTGCAGTGCTTTGAGGGCAAGTCATACAGTCCACTGCTGTGGTTACAATCAGAGGAAATTAAACACTGTTCTTTGACTGCCGTGCTTTGAGCGCAAGCTGCTGCTTAGAAAGGAATGTGCATGTGGATCACTGTGGGAGCTGCACAAGTAAAAGTTTGTTACAACAACACAACAAACAGGTGTTTGTGGCAAAAAAAGTATGCTTGTCCCCAACAAAACGTTTGTCGTGAAAAATTATGTTTGTCATGACAAAACTTTTGTCACAACAAATATTTGACAAAAGACGTGTTTTGCTGTGATAAACACGTATTTGTCACCACAAAAGTATGCTTGTTGTGACAAAATTATGTTTGTCACTACAAATATTTGTCTGGCTCCTGCCAATGATACATGTGGACCCCCAACCCCCATATTTCCACTTGCAGACTTCATATGGTGGTACTGTCAATATTTATGCAACACAAGTACTTTCTAACACTTGCAGACTTCGTATGGTGGTACTGTCAATATTTATGCAACACAAGTACTTTCTAACTTTCAATTTCAGCTTCTTATGGCACAACCCTGTTATTTGCTATTTGGCAATGAAAGAGCAGAGAAGTTTTTCTCATGATGCGGTGCACACTTCAGCTACACATTGTTTCATCATATCACAGACTTGCTCAAAACAGCAATGCTCACGGGCCATGTATTCATGCTTTTCAGACATTGATTTTTTTTAACCAGCTATACGACAAAGTGTCTATTGATAAGGCCTATGATGCTTGTTCCCTTGGTATCCCCTTTAATGGTACTACTCAGTTACTCACTGGCAGCACAGTGATTATACCCTTTTTTTTATGTAACTGCAAAATATGGGGATTCTTATGGGGAATGTTAAGTGTCAGTAATCTAACATCAGCTTCTAGTAGTAATAATAACAATTGTAATGATAGTTAAAGTGATCCACACATTTATCCCAGTCTCTTCACATTGGTTCAGGTACTGTGACATTGACGTTGACACTGCTATAATTTGCATTAACACTGCTATAATTTGCAAGTTACCTCCATTACACTTTGTATCCTCTTGCATTTGTGTGGCTGAGAATTTTGAAAGTACTGCTTGAGGGATCATTTTCCCCTTCCCCCTTCCTTCCCCTGGGGGGGGGGGGGGGGGGAGGGGTAGGGGGGCAGGAGTGGTGGGGGGGGGGGGGGGGTAGGGAGGCAGGGAGCCTGTTTGTGGGGTCAGCATGTTTGGAGGAGGGAAGCCGGTGGGAGCTATGCCCCTGAAGCCAGCAGTGGTACCTGGACGGACATAGCAAACAACATTTTAGTGTAGACAAAAACAAGTAATTAATTAATTGGTGAAGCATTATATTTGGATCTGGAAGACCTTAAACAGAGTCACTCTGATGGAGGAAAAAGAGAGAGAGAGACCTACTCCCTTCATAAACAGCCTATTGAGTTTAAACAACTTAACATTGACCACTGACACCTTTTATCCAGTGCTTTGATTTAGTGAAAAAAATTGACTCTTAGTATATATATATACTTTTTCCCCTTTCTTATAGGCTGCAAATATTGCTGTAAATGATCAGTCAGAGGGAGGAAGGAGAGATATAGATTGAGATGGAGGCAAGAGAGAGAGAGAGAGTGTGTGATAGTGTGTGTGTGTGTGGGTGCGTGTGTGTGGGTGCGTGTGTGTGTGTGGGTGCGTGTGTGTGTGTGTGTGAGTGTGTGTTTGTTTGAAAGAGAGGGAAAACTATGGAATGATGTGTAATTAGTCTGTATTATTTGTGACATTTTACCAAAAGTTTAGGAACACTCTGTCTCCCTTCTTACCCCTGGTTACTTGTTCCTATTGTGTTCTGTTTAACATGTACAGCAATTTTGAGCCTCATGCATGTATGTCACAGGGATTCAGCATGCTAGATATGTACGATTATTATTGCTATCAAATAAGAGCAGGCTTTGATACATTGAAGAGTTTTGGCTCCTATTGTCAGACATTATTAAGCTGTAATCTTTTGAAGAGTGGCACATTTTGTGATTGTAGGAGCCTGGCAAAAGCTGTCAGCCTGCTGATATTCAAGAGTGATGTAGAGTGGAGGTATGTCGACGACCCAAGTTGGTTGTGCTGCATTCCCCTGCTGCACTTTTTGGATGGCGCCTCATCTCCCTTCCAAGAACCAGTTCCATCTGTCCACTTCCAGTCTGATGAATGGTGGGGAATCACAGAATTCCTTGCGAGAAAGGACCGCTTCAAGAGGAGTGTACTCAAAGCAACATTGTAAGACTAATTGTTTGTTGTATTCATTTTAAAGCCTTGAAAAAAAAAAAATGGATTGATTGTCTTTTTCTTCTTCTTCCTTTGTTTATGATGATGATGATCACATTTTAGTTTTTGTCATGTGGCTTCGATTGAGAATTGATAAACTCAGTCTAGACTGGTGGGTTTTAAATTTGAAGTCAGAACCCTCCACCCACCCCCACCCCCTCAGCCTCTGCCCCCAACTCCCAAAGTACTCTTAGGCTGATCTAACCTAAACGCATCCTTTAGCATGTCTTTACATTTTTATGTGACACAAAAAAACAAGTAACTTCTCTGACTTCATACAGCTTGTCTTGTTCATTTTTCTGGCTGTACAGGAGAAGTATATTTTGTTTGCTTTCAGAAAGCTGATGATCACATGGAGCTCTTTGAATCAGCATTTGCAGCAGATCGAATGCTGTCGAGAAGTGTTGTGGCCTCCCTGGACTTTGACCCCTTACTTCCAGTGCTGCTGAAAGCCCCCATTCCAGTGGAGGTCATGGCTGCTACACTGGTTCATCATATCAACATAAAAGGCTATTACCAGATTTCAACCAAGGAGGTACACAAGGATGTACACACACACACACACACACGCACACACACAACACACACACACACACACACACACACACACACACACACACACACACACACACAGAGGCAAGCACACACACACACACACACACACACACACACACACACACACACACACACACACACACAGAGGCAAGCACACACACACACACACACACACACACACACACACACACACACACACACACACACACACACACACACACAGGCAAGCATGCACACACACACACACACACTCACACACACATACACACATGCAAGCATGCACGCACACACGCACACACACACACACACACACACACACACACACACACACACACACACCACACACACACACACACACACGCACACACACACACACACACACATGCCAACATACACACACACACACACACACACACACACACACACACACACACACACACACACACACACACACACACACACATGCATGCACAATGTGTTCAGATACTCTGGGTTTAAAAAGAAGAAGAAAATGATTCAAGGACATACTGTCAGTACCTTTGTGCAAACAGACTGATAAAAGATCACTGATTAGCTAAGTTGGATTGCAGTACCTTTGTGCAAACAGACCGATGAAAGATCACTGATTAGCTTTCTAAGTTGGATTGTGTTAAACTGTCTTGGACCATTTATTTCGCTCTAAGTCTTCTCGCTTGTGGTATCTCTCTCTGTCTCTGTCACTGTCTCTCTTCTCTGTTTCTGTGTGTTGCTTTTGGTCTCTCCCCTTTCTCTTTCTCTGTCTCTCTCTGTCTTGCTCTCTCTCTCTCTCTCCTCTCCCTCCCTCTCTCTCTCCCATTTCCAACCCCCTTTT
>OY757544.1:29381513-29423219 GCA_963584105.1 Alviniconcha strummeri | reverse complement strand
GACCTATCCCCTGTCTGTGTGTTGATCAATCCTTTGTTGTTTTTTACACATCCCTTGTCTGTATGTGTTGACCCATCCCCTGTCTGTGTGCCTACCTATCCCCTGTCTGTGTTGACCTATCCCATGTCTGTGTTGACCCATCCCCTGTCTGTGTGTGTTGACCTATCCCTTGCCATGACATGTGTGTGTGTGTGGGTTGACCTATCTCTTGCTGTGCCTTGTCTGTGTGTGTTGACCTATCCCTTGCCATGCCCTGTCTGTATGTCGACCTATCCCTTGCCATGCCCTGTCTGTATGTTGACCTATCCCTTGCCATGCCCTGTGTGTGTGTTGACCTATCCCTTGCCATGTTCTGTTGCAGGCTGTGGCCCAACAGCTGTGTGAGAACCGGCTGGGGGAGGCGGGGTCACCGCTACGTGTGCAGCCAGACCAGGACCTGGGGGTGCAGAGTTTGGTCTGTGTCTTGACCCACCTGCGTCTGGCGCTGAGGCCTGGCGCCAACGGCTCTCACCTGCTGAACCCGCTGTCCACACTCGTCTTTCAACCTGCAAACATGGCGGTATTAATTCAGAATTTTGCTTTAGCTCAGTGTGTGTCTAATGCATGCAAATTCAAATCAAATCAAGCTTTGACCGCCAGTGAGAGTACATCAGTAATTGCTCACAAGTAAAGGGGCCATAGCAGTGAAGGAAAGAGGAAGAGCAAAATTCAGGCATTATGGACAAACCGGAAGAGTTCATTGTTGTTGTTTTTTAATTCTTGTCTGCTGTAAATTAGACATTGTAAGGTTGTTACATACAATAAAACTTTTATGCACAACGTGCTTCTCATGACTTGGTGTGTGTATTTAAGGGAGATAATTAACACCTTTGTTCTGGTTTTGTACTTGAATGTAAATTGGCTAAGCAAATATAACTGTTGTTTAACAGTTTAATACTTTTTTGTATTTTTGTTTTCTTTTTCATTACAGAATGCTTTCCTTCCCACCATGCCTCAAGATAACTGGCAGGAAGTGTTTGGTGCAATTCGGGAGAAAGTTTGGCGTAAGTATATGTTTATTGACTTTGTATGTTTTAAGGATTTACCGGAAATTCATAGTCAGAATGCTTCTGTATATTATGTGTTCCTTTATCCATTTCATTTCTGACACACACAGACACAGAATAGGTCCACCTATATGTATGTTACACCAGTTGAAGATCAGAGTTTGGTTTTAGTTCAGATTTCTGACAAAAGACCCCATACAGGAATTGGCAGTGATGACTTTTATTCCCTTTTGGAAAACACATTTCTTAGAATGATTGTAGTATGGTAGAACTCTTCTTTAGGGCAACTCCAAAACTTGGTGGTAAGGGATTCATGGGCTGGGGAGGGGTGGGGTTCTGAAAAGTGGTTGTGAAAGAGATTTCACTGTGGGGGTATTGTTCTGAAAAGTACAGGCTTGGGAATTGTCTTAAAAAATAACTGAAATAATTGAGGGGGAGGGGATTAGAAATTGTCCTTCAAACTCTAAAAGAAAATGCCTTCAAACATTGATAGGGTCTCTTGAACTTGAACGACAGCAGGGAGTTTTTCTCCAACATGTGGATACAGTTTAAGACTTTGGCTGGCCACCCACATTATTGCGCACAGTGTGGTGTTTACTCTCCAGTAAAACAAATTCCCTAGGTTTTTTAATTTGAGATGAAGCATGTACATTCAGGAAAGTGGGAGCCTTGAATTCTGCAAATTGCCTGACAGTTGTGGTACCTTAGGTGATTTTTGTTGATCCACATCTTGCTGTCTGTTTCAGAATGTCCAAATGGTCACAGATACTTAATTGGAGATGTAAGGACTGACTTCCTTTTCTTTCTTGTTTCATAGTCTTTGTCTCTATTTCTGTCTTTTGGTCTGTCTCTCTTTTTTCTCTTCTTCTGTCTCTTCCATTTTCTTTCTTTCTTGTTTTGTTGTTGTTTTATTTGGGAGTTTAAGCCCAGTTCCTTGACATATGATTTTTCACTTGACTTTGTGTATATATTATACTGATTTATAAGAGTACTTTCTTATTTAAAAATATGCTGCTTTGACGTGGTTGTTTTTGTGCATAAAGATTGACACATATCTTGAATTTTCATTGGTGTTTTCAGTGTGGAAGGCCGTATCAGAAGGGAAGATGTCCCTGTGGCCAGAGAATTGGAGGAACCAATCATGTCCCTGTTTCTCAGAATCAGGAAGGCGCAGGGTAAGAAGCTACTGTGTGCATGTGAACATGTGTCTGCAGTGTTCTGTCCCACTCACGCTTCACAGTCAGCCGCCACCAAAGTTTACCACAGAGAAGGGACTAGAGTAGAGCCATCTGAAGGAAAGAGCTCATGTACTCAAACTTGAACTCAGAAACTTTAATACTCAAGGATAGTAGTGTTAGGTCCATTTGCACCTATCCAACAGCCAGTCCTTGCTATATACTAAAGGTAGCAAGCCACAGTCTGTCCCAAATAGATGAGATATGGCAGTAGTGTTAAGCAAACAGATGTTGGAACTGACCTAAGGCATCATTGGATGAGCTGAGAAATGTGATGGAGCCCGTAAGGGTTTTCATGAGAGCTTAGACACCATCATAATCATGAGATGAATAGAACAGGGTTAGTGGGTAAATGTGACATTTCCCCATCTCCTCTTATGGCAGCCCCACCACAGGAAATGGGGGGGGGGGGGGGGGTAAACTGCTGTCCTCCACTGAAAAGCCAGCACTGCTGCCAAGTATTTTGATGGTGCTTGGTGATGTCAGGTTTTATCATGTATGCTTTATACCACTGACTATGCCTCTTGCTAAAGACCATGTTCATCATGGAATCACAGTGAGTGTCCCGCCTGAGAAGAGACCACTACACCCTCTGTCATTTATCCCATAAGGACTCCGTGGTGCTGACGGCTTAGGTAGAATGGCACTAGAGAAAGGGGCAGTAGTGTCCAAACTGAAATCTCTGTGAGAGCAGCTAGGTCCTGAAGAGACACATATCTTAAGATATTCTTTAATATGCTCTGGTTGACGAGAATGAAGATTACCAGTGATGGTGCTTGGGAGGTCTGTTTTCGTTTGAGGCTAGGTGGCAGAGATGCAGACCACACTTATGACTGTACTACATCCCTTACAATTGGGGCAGCTATAGTATTTTGACGGGTGATTTGACTGGCACATTTTAAAGACACCATGAAATGGGTGAAGCTTGGCTGTGTGGTCCCATGCTGGCCCTAAAATCCTTTCGACTTTGATGGCATTAAAACCCATGATCCTCCAGTCCCCATTCCAAAGCACTAAACTCATCCACAGTGGATGGGTCACCTTGAATTTTCAGGTATTGATTGATTCTTTGGCAAATGTCCTTTTTTGTTCAGACATTAAAAGATGAACACATGGACCAGACAAGTGACATTGAAAAGATCTGTAGCACTCTTGAGTATTGCCAGCATGTGGAGAATATAACCAGAAGAGTATCCTACGTTCTGTTCAGGTTACTTGCACATTAACCAGTAAGAGGGAGAGAAATGGCTGTCAGTGGCACGCCAGTACTGATCATTGCTCAAACCTGATGTTAGTCCAGGCAGTCACCACCACGCATTTCCATTTTCAGAGGGGATCGGACTCAGACCGGCCACATCCTGGGGCCAGCGGCACAGCGTGGGCTTCAGTCAGTACCAGAGAGACAGCTGTCTGCAGTGGAGTGTGCTCTCCTCCGATTCCTCACTCACGCTGCTTTGTACCTCGGAGCCAGTGATTCAGCTCAGGTTGCAGTTCTTTCCTCTTTCACTAGATGGCACTGATCAGCAATAGGTTGTATCAACTATTATCATAAAGGCTGTTTAGTTTTACTTTGTGCATGATGCACTTGCAGGTAGGGTTGACATCAACTGAGTTCAAGTGTACTGTGCTCTTGTAAATAAAGTGTATCCATCCTGATAGTGTGTTGATGCCTGTTCCCAAAAGGTTTGCCCAAGTAAAGATAAAGCATATGACTATAGTCTGCTTTGCCAAAGTGACATATTGACTCATGAGAAATGTGTACCCAGGGTTGAATCCTTCAGCAGGCCCTGTATGTCATCTTCACCTTGCCAAAAATGGCTTCAGGTGTCTCATCCTGTTTCGTTTTCTTGCAGACTGCAGTAATGTGTCATCCCACCCTGTGTTGTACTTGTAGGCTGTGGCTGTGTGTCATTACACCCTGTGTTGTACTTGTAGGCTGTGCCTGTGTGTCATCCCACCCTGTGTTGTACTTGTATGCTGTGCCTGTGTGTCATTACACCCTGTGTTGTACTTGTAGGCTGTGGCTGTGAGTCATTACACCCTGTGTTGTACTTGTAGGCTGTGCCTGTGTGTCATTACACCCTGTGTTGTACTTGTAGGCTGTGGCTGTGAGTCATTACACCCTGTGTTGTACTTGTAGGCTGTGCCTGTGTGTCATTACACCCTGTGTTGTACTTGTAGGCTGTGCCTGTGTGTCATTACACCCTGTGTTGTACTTGTAGGCTGTGGCTGTGTGTCATACACCCTGTGTTGTACGTGTAGGCTGTGGCTGTGTGTCATATTATCATGTTACACCCTGCGTTGTACTTGCAGGCTGTGGCAGTGTGTTACATCACACCCTGTGTTGTACTTGCAGGCTGTGGCAGGGTGTTACATCACACCCTGTGTTGTACTTGCAGGCTGTGGCAGGGTGTTACATCACACCCTGTGTTGTACTTGCAGGCTGTGGCAGGGTGTTACATCACACCCTGTGTTGTACTTGCAGGCTGTGGCAGGGTGTTACATCACACCCTGTGTTGTACTTGCAGGCTGTGGCAGGGTGTTACATCACACCCTGTGTTGTACTTGCAGGCTGTGGCAGGGTGTTACATCACACCCTGTGTTGTACTTGCAGGCTGTGGCTGTGTGTTACATCACACCCTGTGTTGTACTTGTAGGCTGTGGCAGTGTGTTACATCACACCCTGTGTTGTACTTGTAGGCTGTGGCAGTGTGTTACATCACACCCTGTGTTGTACTTGCAGGCTGTGGCTGTGTGCCAGATGGTGGTACCGAGGATTGCACCAGGCCAAGTGGCACAATTCTTCTGGGAGCATGTCCAGCGTGACCTGCAGGTACTGCAGCGAGTGCTGGGGCGCAGCGCTGACGACGTCTTCCTGGTGCTGCATCATGTCTGTCATCTGATGGCTTGGACACAACGTGCAGGTTGGCACAAAGATCAGTTTTGACTTTTGGTGATCAGTAAACATCATGTAAATTTAATAGCTAGTAATTATGAAGTGCTGTTTTGAAAGAAAGATAATTCGAACACCACAAGGATAATCATTCTGTATGCAACTCATTTTGAAAGAATTTCACATGTTATTGCAGAGTGAATGCTTATTACAGTAGCCTAATGTAGCCAATTTATGAATCAGCATGATTGCAACCAGCATGCAAAAGACTGGCACACTTAACCCACATGGCCCCAGACCAGCTGCTGCCCTTTCGCTACAAAATCCCATGTGAAGGGAAGTAACTGTATCAAATGATCCCAGCATACAACTTTAAAAATCAATAATAAACACCAAACAAGTTTTAGCTCACTTCATATTTTTCCCAGTTTACGAATACAGTGTTCTTGTTTATATATATATCCAACAGGTTTTTCAATTTTTTCACTGAAAAATAAAAGCATGAATTTATATTCTCTCCTAAATCAGAAATGGCCATATCTGCATGTCAGGTTTTTGGGTGTCTACAGGGCAACTGATTTTGCAGAATTTTCAGTTTGAATCTGCAAAGATGAAGATCCATGAGTTTGTTAGGGTGCCAATGGTAAGCGACTGAGACAAATTTGCAGTTCAAATCTCAAAGGATGAAGCTCCAACGCCATTGCTAACAGTAGTCTTTTGTTTATTTCCGTGCATCTATTGTGTGTCCATCTCGCAACTTTGAAAATTCACAGTGTCTCTCAAACTCCACTGAACTCCAAACAAAGGACATCACCGGAAATAGTAAACAGTAGCGGAAACAAGGCTACAAGTCTCATGAGAATCCCATTCCTATTTGCATAAACCGAGATGCTAATATGGAACATCCGCTAGCCAGCCACTACTGGGTGGTCTGGGATTGCGCAGTACAGCAAAAGGGTGGGCGGTGATGGGTGGTCTTGGGCCAAGTGGGTTAATAGTACAATGAATATGATTTGAAAGAGAGTTGTGGACACTAAAATTGAATGTGGTCAAGGAGATGTTCTTGGAATAATACTGATAATCTAGACCCCCATTTCCTCTGTATCGGAGGTGTGTGTGTGTGGGGGGGGCTATTGAAATCACCATGTTTTAGTGATTGAACCTGTCCCTTGTTTTTCGTTACAGTCAGGTAGTTTATCTAGTTATTTTTTCCAGGTGTAAACCCAGTTTTGCTGCAATCAAAAGAAGAGAGAACTCAGTGGGAAAGACAGATGACAGCTACTTACCTTGCTCCCACTGTCCAGGTTTGAGCAAATCCTGTTGGTTTGGTTTGCTTATTTCTCAACAAAATGTTGATGGCTGAAACAGTACACCTGTCTCCTATATACTTACAGTTTTGCAGAGTTTAGGGAAAAAATCAGTTGATAATGATAAATTATTCTCAAATGCCAGGGCCCCCCATTTTGTGTGTTTGTGCATACTGTTCTAAAATCTTTTTTCAGAGCATAGGCAGACGCACTAACATTGAAAGCCATGTATTATCCTACACATTATACTGGTCGGTAATGCATGTCCAACACCATTATCGTTGCATTTCAGTCAGCAAGTTGGTGCATCAGTGTTTGCATGCTGACAAGTACTTTCACTGAATGTATGATGGTCAAGTACTGTTTGCAAAGTAGAGAGTCTCGGGTATGAGACCTGGCAGGAGCAGCAGAATTTTATTCTCCAAGGCCAACTTTCTGTGCTGACTCATTTTGCAATCTGTTCCACCCCAGTGTTACTGCAGAAGTATGTAAAAGATCCCAGTCATTCTGCCAGAAGTGCAGGTGGGAGGCTACATGCACCCTACAAATATGGCTTTGAATGACACTGTAAACTGGTGCATGGTTGTGTGGTGTACACAGAATGTGCATTGAGGTGACAGCAGTTTCACATGGCACCAGCCATGTAACAAACAAATAGTGCCTTAAGTACACCACTGTGGTGAATATTCAAAAATGTACTAGGAAAGGCTGCAGTCATCCTTCAGAATCACATACAACAAGAACAAAGTGAGACTGCTGAAGCAGAAAGTGAGCATTGTAAAAGGGATCAACAAACATAGTCCTAATCATCATCTCAAATAAGACAATCTGCTCTGTGACATTTAAAAAAAAAAAAAAAAAAATGCAGTTCAAATCACTGAATTATGTTGGGCAAGGGACACTGTAAAGGGACAGGGGAGGGTACGCTGACCCTCCAAAAGCCTGATGTCTGGGCACAGCTGCCCAGTAGGCTAAGGCAAGATGGGAACCCACCTTGCGTTTGGTTGTTGATAGAAGAAGGAACACTTAAAAGCAATCTGGCAGAAATACTTTGAAATCCATCACTAAATATTAAATCTGCATGGCACAGCATTTGAAGTGGTCTGTTTTTTCATACATGTTTGCACTTGATTTGCATTCTGCTGCTTTGCAAGATGACTGCTCTACACATTTTTATCATTTGTACCTTACAGATTCTGGACACCATCTTGAGGAATGGAAATCAGGCCATTGTGTCAGATACGCGACAAGGTAGCCATGTTTTTGTTGTTGTTGCTGCTGCTGCACAGTATCTTGATGTGACAGACAGATAAATAATGGTTTTTAACATCCAGTCATAATGTGACAGAGACTCACAGGTTTCCTCTTTAGAGTCAATGCAATGTGTGAGGTCTTTCACACTGTGTGCTGCTTTTCCCCACAGAGCTTTTTGTTTGCTGACCATTTTGGTGTCTGATCTAATCTCAAGGTCACAGAAGCATTGAAAAAGTTGATTGGTCAGTAGGCTTATGTTGTCAAGCTCAAGCTTTGCATGGTTGTCATGCACATTGGCAGAGTCATGTACAAAATGCTTTTCTCAAGTTTGTTTTGAATTCAGCAGAAATAATTGGATATGTTTCCTGTCTGCAGAAACTTTGACAATTGGCTTATTTCAGTCAAACAGTTCCAGCTTTGCATGATGATAACTTCCAATGTGCTTACCTTTTTATGCATATTTCTTGACTGAGCAAATTACAAAGCCCAGCTGTGTCAAAATGATATACTAGTTATCTGGAGTAGACATCTGGGTTCAGACTGGTTATTTTCAAGCCCGCTTCAGATAATTTTAGCACAGGAAGATAATTGATGATTTTGGGGGGGCTGCTGTTTGAGCTAGTGCTCCTTTGAAATTTTGATAGAAATAACCCTATGGAAAGCTATACCTGTTCATACTAGTTCTTTTTGTAGTTTGTTAACTGTGACCCATTTTTTTAGGTCACTAGAAAGTATGAACAAAGTATTTTTTTCCAAGTTTGAGCATTAGACAGCTGAACATACACACATCTTGTTTCATATAGTGCACTATAGCCATAAATAGAAAAGAAGAAGAAAAAAGAGACTTTTTAATGTGGTTACTGTAATTTCCTTTTTAATTTGTTTTAATAAATAAAAAAATTGAATACCTTCTGTAATGAAGTTAGAGGGGTATACTGGAATCACTTGTCCTTGCATCATCTGTCTGTTTGCGTGTGGAGGGAGGGGGCAGGCTTTGGAAGGTGTCTTCTGAACTGCGTAACTGTTTGCAACTAAACTTGGTATACTGGAGCACCATTATGAGCTGGAGTGTTGTGAAACATTTGGGGTTCTATCTTCAAGGTCAAGGTCACAGGGTTTGGATGCTCAAAATGTGACTTTTCTATGTTATGAACCACTGTTCCTTTCACAACTGAACTCCTCTTGATTGTAGATCATTTTAAGCCAAAGTGTCTTGGAAAAATATTGGACTGCTGTGATCAAGGTCAGGGTCACTATAGACATTCAGAATTGCAGTTAATATTTCTTCAAGTGATATCTTCTAAACTGCTGAGCCTTTTGTAACCAAATTTGGTATGGTGATGTATCATCATTAGCTGCAGTGGCCTATGCAAAATTGTGTACCTGTCTTCAAGGTCAGGGCACGATATGATAAAATAAGACTGTTTCTGTTATATCTTTTGAACTGCTGCTCATTTTGCAACCAAACTAAGTTTGGCGGTATATTGTCATAAGCTGGAATGTTTTACAAAAAGACTGGATTGCTGTGGTCAAGGTCAAAAGGAAGAGTAAAAATTTCAGCTGCTATTTGTCCAAATAATAATGAACTGTTTAAAAAACAACTTTCTTTTGTAGCCAAACTTGGTATAGTGATGTTTACCATGAGCAAGAGTGTCATTTGAAAAGATCCAGGTCAAGGTCACAGTGAAGGTTTATATAATCAATATATGACAGGTGCTCTATACCTTTTGCAGCCACTCAAAGATTTATGGTATATTGATAATGCATTATAAAAGTTCAAGGTCACAGTGAAGGTTTATATAATCAATATATGACAGGTGCTATATAGCTTTTGCATCCACTCAAAGGTTTATGGTATATTTGATCATTCATTGTAAAAATTCAAGGTCACAGTAAAGGTTCAAAACTTCACTGAATGTTTGTCAATCTTGTATTTTCTGTAGAACTCATGTTGCAACAAAATTAAGTGTGTTAATGTACTGTTACCAATAACCAGACCAAGTGCAACGAAAGTAGGCATGCATATATGCTCTGACATAACACTGTGACTTACAGTTTCTAAGTACACAATGGGGAGTATTTTGCCATACAAGGTGACAAACCTTACTGTTTACTGACAACAAAATATGCAGTGAAAAACATCAGTTTGTGTCTGGCTACTACGTTTTCTGCACTAACGGAAGAGGATTTATAGAATTATGATGTGGTATACAGCCTGTTATTTTCCTACTGATCTTGGGGAATAAAAGATGGTTCACATCTAATATTGTTGTCCAGTTTCACATTTAATAACATGATTTTTATGTAAAATGATCAGCTGCCTTGTACAGTGTTGATTCCATAAATGAAATTCAGTTTTTTTCTCTTCATAATCTTGAAGCTGATCAATGTTTTCATTATTCAGTTGAACTGATACAAAGTACCATGCTTAATTTTAAATGCATGAAAGTTTGATTTTATCCTCACTTATTGTCAAATAGGTTGTGTTTGCTTCAAAAGTAGATATTATCATATTTTGTTATGCTATCATGTTTTATTTGGTTTTCTGATTGTGTGTGTTTCATCCACATGCTGTCTCAGTGTTGATGTGACAGCACATCTTAAGGCTGTCATATTCGCATAT
This sequence comes from Alviniconcha strummeri, assembly GCA_963584105.1. Lineage (NCBI taxonomy): Eukaryota > Metazoa > Mollusca > Gastropoda > Provannidae > Alviniconcha > Alviniconcha strummeri. The sequence continues at coordinate 29,412,861 of OY757544.1, read as the reverse complement.
GCCTGCACTACTCAAGATCATTGCTACCATACAAATTCTATGTGCAGGAGAGAGTGCACTGCTGAAGTTCGTGTATGAAGATGAAGTTCAGGCAGCAGATCTGGGTATGCAAAATCTGCAGGCGAACCCCTCAGTATGGCGCTACAGACCACGCATCACTGTCGACCAGTTCTTCCGAGAGTTCCATCTGCAGGTGGAATCACACGCTGGCAGGAAGAACGACCATCCTGTCCTCAGACTTTTCAAAGCAGAGGTACAGTCTCAGTCTGTGTTTCTCTGAGCATGGTGTGATAGATGGCTAAGATGCAACACTGAAGAAAGCAAAGGTTATTTAGGGCATAGTCTTTGAGTAAAAGGTGATTCCTTTTTATAGGAAAGCTTCATATTCCTATATTGGCATTTGCATGCTTCCCCAGTAGAACTTGAAGGCTAACCTGGAGGTGGGTGGAACCAAACCTGTACAACTGTTTACCTGCAGACCCAGGAGAACAGACTGTGTACATATTGTGTACACCACTGTTCCGGTGTCTGCTTGGGGATGGGGTAAGGAGCCAAAGAGTAATGTCTGTTTCATCAGTGTTGCTTCACTCTGGCAAGAGCTCCTGTTATTTGTCTTGTTCAGTTTATCTGTGTGGCCATGCTATAAATTGTTCACTTGGTTCTGCAGCGCCACATCATCCACGCCCTGCACTATGTGCCTGCCATCCTGGCTGGACAGAGGCAACTGATGATGCAGCTTCACCGCCGTCTGGACAGAGCTGAGGCTGCCACTCTCACCATCACTGAAGTCATGGACAGGAAAGGTTTGCAGATGTCTCTAGTCATTGTGTATGTTTTGGCCAAGTTGACTTGCGTTAAGTTCTTTAGTCACTGTATATGTGACCGTCCACCATGAAATGAGTCGCTTGTCACCAAACTTTGATTTTGATGTTTTGGTGTTTTCTGATAGTATTCTTTATGCTCTTTTCAATGGTGAAAACCATTTTTGAATATGTCCATTAGTTTTTCAGCTACACGTCTTGAAACAGGGTTACCCTCAATAACGCAGTTTTGAGAAAATTGCCCTGAAAGTTGTCTTATTGTAAAAAGAAAATTTCCTTAGCAACCAACCATTAATCTTCACAATAAACCTTGCAAACATCAAACAATAATCAATAAAACATGTCAAAACTTTGTTGGGAAAATTTTATTTATATTTCTCAAACTATAACTTTTTTTTAAGAGGGAAAATGAATCATGGAGATCTGCATGTAGTCCTGAACCAGCCATTATATCAACTTTGACTTTTTGCCTGTAACTTAACTGCAGTCAATTCAATTATGTACTTGTGTAAAATACAGCTGTTTATGTACTTGTGTAAAATACAGCTGTTTATGTACTTGTGTAAAATACAGCTGTCAGCTGTACACTCACATCCAACCTTTTGTGAGGCCTGGTGTACAGGACTGTGTCTGCTGAGAAGACTTTAACAAAACCACAGGCTCATTTCAATGAAAAATGGCAGAAAACTAAAATAAAAAATTGTTACACTGAACATTCCCCAAACCTGACATTCTCTTTTATTGCTCAGACTCACTCTAGAACAGATGGCAAGAAATGTAGACACCATCAAAAGCGCTACTGAAGCAATTTTCATTTTGAAATTTAAAACAACAGCTAAACACTCAAGATCAGTCACAGAAAAAAATGTTCTCACCATGATTATTTGTTCATCAGCAAATAGTGTCACGTAAATCGTGTGTACAACAGGAAAAAGAAAAACTGAACTGTAAGTTTCTAAATGAAACATTAAAAACATTTGTGTCATTCAAAAATAAAATCCTACCTCAGTTGTTGACAAAATCACAAACCATGAAGAAAAGAATTCTCCAACTTACAGGAGCCAGAAGGGAGTACTTGTACACTCACATCAAGAGTCATTGGAAAACACCTCTGACCCCAACACAATTTCCAAAAGTTATCAGGCACAAACATTCCCCATTGGGAGTCTTAAAGTTCAGTTTTCACACAGAAATATTTGTCAGTACTGAAGAAACATTATCTGATGCTCAGTTCACACTCATCTCCACAGTCATCACATGAGTCCCAAGCAGATCATTTCACAGTCATTCATTGGTGTGCTTGCCAAGATTCTCAGCAGGATGTCTTTTTCAGCTGAAAAACAAAAAGCAAAAAAACCAAACTTGTATCAGTCATTCTGATCTGACTGACAGAACAGGACATTGGATAGAAAATCAGTGTCTGAAATACTTTAAAAAGGTCCTTTGTTTTCAAACAGAGTGAGACAGACAAAGTGCATACATTAGTTTATGTTGATGTGCACAAAAGTTCTAATTCAGGACACTATTTAACATGCTTGAGTGTATACATGTATCCCTTTGCACCGATGATCTGACTGGTTTTAATGATTCTTTAAGTGTAAATCCTGTGCTTCATGTATTGGTTTGTGTTGTGTGTGTGTGTGTGCGCGCACGCATGTGTGTGTGTGTGTACACGTGTGTGTGTGTGTGTGTATGTGAGAGAGAGAGAGAGAGAAACACACTAAACAACAACAAAAACAACCTCACCTTCATGAAATTCTGCCATGTTTAGTCTCCTGGCCAAGATTTCATCTGTGGAAAACTGTGCTATGCATCCAGGTTTTTCGCAGTGTGCTAGAGTTGACGTCTCACGAACTTCTGCTCTGAGTTTGCACTTGCACTGAACGTTTTGAACTTTCAGCCACTCAGTGTCAGAGGTCAGTCATGTTATCCTGAATGTCAGTTTGAATCTGTGACATAGAGTTGTCAACGAGGCCTTCATCATCAGATATGGAGTCTTCTGAATCGTCAGCACACCCACTGCTTGATTCAATATCGCAGTTTTCTTCTGAATCTCTGTTCAAGGTTTTCATATCTCTTCTGCTCTCACTCACCATCTCAGTGTTGTCTTGATTGCTTTCGTCCTCCCCATCGATGGCATCCTGTCCTTCAACAGCAGGAACTGTTGCAAAATAATCAGCAATCAAACCTCTGACACCATCGGGATTGTTTTCATCCAAAATATTAGCTGCATGAGCTGAATTCAAAACTTTCGCCAGCATTAACTTGCGTGTGTTGTCACTCGCCATGTTGAAACACACTTCACGCCGGTTGGTCTTGTAGAGTCACATGATCTTCATGGCCAATGAGAGAAATGGAATACCCTCCTTAGTGATGCGTTGTTTACCCTTCTTAGTGACACGTTGTTTACGGATTTCCCTTATTTTCAGAGGTTTTATTGGTAGGATATTTTGAGTTTAGCCAATCAAACCTGAGCTAGTTTGAAAGTGGAGACAAAGACCTTTCTATTCATACCAAACTTGACGGGTCCATTGCAAGTTTTAGGGGTGAATGTGGTGCGTGAAACTTAGTAACTTTCCTGGTTTTTGTCTTACCTGGATAGTAGGGTATGATAATTATGAAAAAGTCATTTTTAGACAACTTCAGGCGAATAAACTGTCTTTTTGATGGTATATTTACGGAGAAGAAAGACTGCTTTTCAATATTTTGCCAAAATCTCAAAATTGATACCTGACACCCCCAACACCCATTTTCCGCTCTAGCTCCAAACAGCCTGAGGGGACTTCCGACTCATTTCGTGGTGGACGGTCACATATGTTTTGGCCAAGTTGTCTTGCATTAAGTTCTTTAGTCATTGTATATGGTTTGGCCAAGTTGTTTTGCACTAAGAGTATGTACCTAGTTATGTTGCTTAATGTCCTTGGATGCCGGTTGACATAATAGGGACAAGCAGTTTGTACCAGTGCACATGCTTGTGTTTATATGAGTGTGCTATTTTTATCTTTTTTGACTTGCATTTTTTGTTTAGAGTGTGGGTCTGTTGTAATGTGTTCAGCCAGTGCTCATGTAGGGCAAGAAAATCTTAACAGTGAAGTTTTACACTTGAGATCAAGATCTTTCAAACTTCAGATACTGTTGAGCTTATCCCATTTAATGTTGTCAATGATTTTTTCTTTTTCAAGTTCATAAAAATGTGAAAATGAAATTTGTGTTTTCTTTGTAAACCATTCTGATTGAACCAAATGGGATTGTTATATACAGTGACAAGGTTACATACAGAATGCTTATGCAATAGCCACTGCAGTTTGTCTTCAAAGTAGGTATATGATGAGGTTTGCATTATTTTGGTTTTGAGCAGAATCTGTCAAACTATGACCAGTATTCACCGTTTACAGCCCCAAAATGAAAGGTGCCAACTGATTAAAGTCATATGTCATCAGGGGAGATCACTGGTGAACATTTTTAGTCTCTGGAATAGTCGGTACAAAAGTGTGGTACTTTCTCTAATTTGGTTGCACAGATTAGTGTGCTTGATTCAAAATAAACATACGTCACAACTGGTGGCCTACAGAGGCAGTACCTGTGTTTGAGTTGCTTCATGTAATGACTGTGGGGGTTGACAGTTAGGGTGACACTCAGCCTGCATAAAGGGTCTATGTACTTGCTGTGGTGCATCATTAGATATATCTCTGTCACTCATGAGATTAATGGCTGTGTGTTTGACCACTCTTGCAGGACTTGTGATGTGTATGGTTCTGTCTTCTTTTAATAACAGAGTACACTGGTCTAGAGCACCTACTGAGCAACTTCTCAAAAGCATGGGAAATTGTCAAGGAACATCTCATTGGATTCCGTAAGTGAAATGTCAGAATTTTGCTAGTCAGTTACACAAGGTGATGCATGTATGCATGCTGTGGTTGACTTTTTGCACTGTGCTTGACACCACTGATATAGACAAAAACATCTTGAATGCACTATGGATATGTAAGCGTGGTATTGTGCACATAAAGATGTGCGTACATGCACCTGCTTCTCTGGTGTAAGTTGATAAAAGGTTAGTCCATATTGATTAATAGAACATTTTTCACTCCATTCAACTGTGTAAATTACAAGAACAATTGTTCAAGTTTCCGCGGTCAATTTTCTAGACCAAACTTTCAGTAAATGCACTACTGGTATCTGTATTATGACCATTAAAGTAAAACATGTACAGTTTTTGTTGTTGTTATTACTGTTGAAGGGACTGTGTGTTCTACGGACCCTGTGGAATGGGTGTTGTCTGCCAGAGTTATGTGTGTCTCAGTGTCAGATGATCTTGTACCTGTAACCTGCTGTGTAGCAGTGTGACTGTGTGTAACTGTGCAGAATGTCCAGACCCTGTGGAAGGGGTGGTTTCTCTGCCAGAGGAGTTGCACAATGCCAGTGTGACGAGGGACAGCCCCATTGCTGTGCTGTTGCCATCAACACGTGGCTACGGCCTCTGCTCCTACATCCTCCTGCAGTTCCTCATCCACAAGAACAACGACTTCCTCCACACCTACTGCCCACTGGTCAAACAACAGTCAGTCTTTTATTTCTTATTTTTTGAAAGTTTGTTAAGGCAGTTTCAAAATTAAGGTATGGTTTTTCATGTTGTTGTTTTAAACTATATATTATTGTAATAAGAAAATGGAGGGGTGGGGGGTCTTTAAAATTTTTGGGGGAATGTTCTGAAAGACAACTATTCAATTTTATGTTGATGTTTTCCCCTCTTTCACACTATCAAACTGCTTCATGTCAGATACAACAGCCTTCAAGAGGTCAACATAAGAGCCGTCACAGAGTGTCACCTGGTGGGGTCGTCCCCGGAGCGTGACCTGCTGCCGATGGTGCTGACACACTGTAACTACAGCCTGATGGTGGGTAAAGCGGCCACACTGGACTATGACTTTGCTGCCTTCCAGCAGCAGCTACAGGACACCCTGCTGCAGTGCAAAGCCCGTGTCCAGCGATCGCCCCTGGGACATATCCCTGTGAGTTCAGCGTGACTGTAGGCTGTATCCCTCTGAGTTCATCTTGATTGTAGGCTGTATCCCTGTGAGTTCAGCTTCACTGTAGGCTGTAGCACTGGGAGTTTGTGGTGTTTAGCTTCATTGTACTATTTGTAGGCTGTAGTGCTGGGAGTTGTGTGGTGTTTAGCTTCATTGTACTATTTGTAGGCTGTAGTGCTGGGAGTTGTGTGGTGTTTAGCTTCATTGTACTATTTGTAGGCTGTAGTGCTGGGAGTCGTATGAGGTTCAGCTTCACTGTAGGCTGTAGGACTGGCAGTCATATGGTGTTCGGCTTCTGAATAGCTGGTAGCCTAGCTTGGAGTCATGTGGTGTTCAGCTTCATTTGCAGCTGTGGCACTGTGAGTCATGGAGTTCATCTTCATTGTAGCACTGGGAGTCATATGGTGAGCTTCAGTCTAGGTGGTAACACTGGGAGTAATATGAAGAGCTTCAGTCTAGGTGGTAACACTGGGAGTCATATGAGGAGCTTCAGTCTAGGTGGTAGCACTGGGAGTCATATGGTGAGCTTCAGTCCAGGTGGTAGCACTGGGAGTCGTATGGTGAGCTTCAGTCTAGGTGGTAGCACTGGGAGTCATATGAGGAGCTTCAGTCTAGGCTCTAGGACTGAGTCACAAGATGAGCTTTAGTCTAACTGCAACTATGTAAGATGTGAGTCACACCAACATCCACCGATCTCCCCTTTGGTACATCTGAGCAGAACTCTGTATTTAGACTGTAAATCACAAGGCCTGCATGGACGTAAAACACCAAATTACTTTTCAAGGCCTGCATGTGGAAACAGTTGTGTGTGATTGATTTTCTGTGCTTGATGTTGTTTTGTGTGTGTGTGTGTTTTTCAGGTAGAGACAATGGTGTACAGGGCAGACACCACCAGCTCTAGGCTGTTCAAGGTCTTGCGGGAGAAGATTGACCAGGTTGGTTTCCTCATCTGCACATCAGCGGCTCTCAGTGAAACAAATCCTTTGCACCTGCTAGTAGATGGAATTGTCCTATGTAATGCAGCTTTACAGCAACAACAGTTACTTTTGGTAGCAGCATGTGAGGGTCTTGCCCACTTAAAAATAGAATTTAGCATTGCTGCCTGCATGACGTCTTGGTGGTTTTAATGTACCAAACTGGAAATAACGATCCGTATTCTTGGTCCATCAGTGGTTGCTTTAACTGGCATATTGTTTCCAAAAACCTAGCCTTAACTTGAAGAGTGTATGAATAATGGCAGGTTGGACAAACAAAGCTTGTTGTTTTGAATGAAAAATAAGATAGAGGTTTTGACACAATTACAAAATATGTGACCTGACCTATTTGTTTCTTGCACATTTCATCAGCTGTCAAATACTTGAAAGACAATCCGGACTTGTGTGTTCAACTGATTCAGGAGTGCCTGAGTCCTGCAGAACGTCGACAGATTGTTGAAGACTTGCGTGACCAGCTGCCAGACATTTGCCAGTCCATCGACAACCTCAACACGGCGCTGTCCTTCCTCAAGGCTCTGGGCGGTCAAACATCAACGTCCCTGCATGAGTTCATGTCCTCCACCCTCAAGATGAAGCGCACCCTGTACAGTCACAAGGTGTGTCTGCTGTATATTAGGGCTCAGTTCTTCTTAATCTGGTGTTTCTGAAGAGGGACATATTTTTTCTACAGGGTCTAGGTTGTGTACACATCAGAACAAAATTGTAAGAAAATAGAGAACACACTTTACCCAAATACTCCTTCACTTCAGAAGTTCAGCATCTTCAACCTGCAGGTGTTTATATCTTGGTTAATAGTGTTCTTTGCTATTTGATTTGTTGCCTGGAAGATTTTAGAGATCAAGTGTTTTTGTTTTTTCTGTGTATGTGTGTGTTGTGTGTTCCAGGCCCAACAGCTGTGCTGCCTGACCCATGTCCAGTCCCTGTGGATTTTGCTCTGCTATCAGAGAGCTTCCATCCTGGCTGCTCACCACCAGGTCAGTGTGTGTCTGTCAGAGAGCTTCCATTCTGGCTGCTCACCACCAGGTTGGTGTCTGTCAGAGAGCTTCCATTCTGGCTGCTCACCACCAGGTCAGTGTGTGTCTGTCAGAGAGCTTCCATCCTGGCTGCTCACCACCAGGTCAGTGTGTGTCTGTCAGAGAGCTTCCATCCTGGCTGCTCACCACCAGGTTGGTGTCTATCAGAGAGCTTCCATCCTGGCTGCTCACCAGCAGGTCAGTGTCTGTCAGCTTCCATCCTGGCTGCTCACCTCCAGGTCAGTGTCTGTCTGTCAGAGAGCTTCCATTCTGGCTGCTCACCAGCAGGTCAGTGTCTGTCAGCTTCCATCCTGGCTGCTCACCTCCAGGTCAGTGTCTGTCAGCTTCCATCCTGGCTGCTCACCTCCAGGTCAGTGTCTGTCAGCTTCCATCCTGGCTGCTCACCTCCAGGTCAGTGTCTGTCAGCTTCCATCCTGGCTGCTCACCACCAGGTCAGTGTGTGTCTGTCAGAGAGCTTCCATTCTGGCTGCTCACCACCAGGTCAGTGTGTGTCTGTCAGAGAGCTTCCATTCTGGCTGCTCACCACCAGGTCAGTGTCTGTCAGCTTCCATCCTGGCTGCTCACCAGCAGGTCAGTGTCTGTCTGCTGTGTAAGACAGTATCCTATAAGATAGTAGGATTCTATTCCTACAACCCAGTCTGCAGCACTCAGTCATTATGAGCATGCAAGGGGGCTAGGTGTAATGAAAGGTCCAGATATTGAATTGCAGTGCATATGCTTGCTTCACTTGTTGTCAATATAGGTCTTCTTCTGCAGGATGCCTTTGATGGTGTGGAGAAAGAGCTGCGTGAGGATCTGACCCCCGAGCAAGGGAAAGAACTGGAGGCAATGTGTCAGCGCATGTCCATTGAGCGCCTGGAGTTGCTGCTGCTGCAGCTGTTTGAGTGCATCATGCTACACCTCTCGGAGCCACGGAATCAGGATGATGATGTTCGACCAGAAAACTACAGGTGAGTACTCTTAAAACACCCGACAGAAATAGAGGGACAGCAACAAGAAGAGATACTTTTATCATAAGCGAGACTTTTTGTTTAGAAAAGTCAAGTTTTGTAGCATTTGATTTGATCTATTGTCAAAGTAGAATGGAATAATAATTGCACTGGAAGGATTTCTGGGGTTCACAGACATTAATCTAGGCGGTTTGTGGGGGCTTTTGTTTTCTACTTTGGCATGCAACTTTCGGACAGTCATGTGACCAAGGAGTGATGATCTGAGGTATTGCCAATCACCTCTTGGAGCCTGATGCAGTCATTGGGTTAGCTGTGTGTTTACATGGTCATGGCATTCATCTTTTAGCTACAGTGTCATTTGTTCTGCAGCTTATGACTATGGCTGGTGTATATGTAACACTAGGAGGACAAACCAGCTTACTAGTAATATTACATTTTGGCCGATTGTAGATGTAATATTGGTAGGGCAAACCAGCTTACTCTTCTCTGGCTGATGTCAGTTTGCTCACTGGCTGATTAGATGTTATGGTAGTGGGACAAACCATTTTTTCTTCTTTTTTTTTCTTACAAAAACCAGCACAGCATCACTTCATTTTCAGGGGCCTAACTGTGGTTTTTGATTTAGGTGTGCTGCATACAAAATGCCGCTTTTTTTTTTCCTTCTCCAAAACGAGCAAGTTGATCAGCAGTGGCATGTGGTGTTTGGAACCAGGCATTCACATTGTCTTGTCTGCAGGCTGCGTGATGTGCTGGAGACCAACCTGGAGGCCCCGCTGTACCACACAGAACCTGTGGAGGTGAGGTCTGGGCTGCTGACTGCTGAAGACCTGACCCCCTTCCCTGAGTCACTGCAAGGTCAGCATGCCACCACCACCTGGGTTCTGTGCCACTTCCACCTGGTCAACAAACGACAGCAGCTCTCGTGACCCACGTGCTGAATAGACTCCATCATGGAACATTGTGGAACCTAGTAATGGTAGCAGCAACTAAAACTGTTAAAGGCTTTTGAAGGATACCTTCATCTTTCTGATTTTGAGGGTGGGATAAATTATTCACCCGTAAAGATGTTTGATGCATGGGATTATGGTATCCATTGTGGAGCCCATCATTGATATGCCTATGATATGAAAGCATACAAGTTTCCATTTTAGGTGTGCATTTGTTTCTTTCTTTTGTATTTTGTTATTCCCTGCAGACAGTTGGACCAATATCCTTTACCTGTGGCAGTTATCCAGAACTATACCTGCTTACAGCTACTTCAGTGTGTGGCCTTGATCACATTTCACAACTGTCCAGTAGATCAGTGTGAGGGAATGATGAATGTGCTCTCTTTGGACATTGAGTCCTTGACATTCACAACATTCACACACAGTAACACCAGCACAAAAATGGCTCCTATAGACACATGTATGTTGTGCTTCTTTTGTTTTACCATTTTTACTGGACAGTTAATTATTTAACATGACCAGTTAACAAGGTGTATAGAAATACTTTTTTAATGCCTTTCAGACAGTAATGCTTCAATTGATTTTCGTTGTTTTATCCTTCTTCTTTTTTCACAGATTTGTTTCTTCTGTTGTTAGTGTATATATTTTGTGTTATCTGGATCAAATTTACACTGTTGCCAGTGATCTTTAGCCTTATTGCTACATATACTGAATATTTAATTCAAGGCTGTATGCTTATGGAAAGAAATGTGGACCGTGGTCTTATATATCAGAATTGCATAACTGCAGTTGATCATTCATTGCTTTGTAATGCCAATATTAGATGACATGTAGATATTTGTGCAAGAATCACTCAATTGCTTCAGATGCTTCAAGTACATTTCATGCATGTGCTGCATGTTTTACATTCTCTCTCCGTCAGTGCAGTCTCTGTGTCTCTCTCTTACTGCTTTGTGCTTGTGTAGTTGGCCAGTGCTCTTTCTCTTACTGCATTCCAAAACAATGGAATTTCTCTCTTCTGACATCCATTTTCTCACACCTTTAAAACTGTATTAAACTTAAAGACTCATCTCTAAAAACAGCTGGTTTAAGAAAAAAGAAAAAAACCCACCCCGGGGCCCCCCCTCCTGGTTACATTCCTGCTGTGTGCCTGTGACACGGTGTGCAATGAATACAATCTTATGTTCATATGTTTGAGGTTTTAATTATGCATATTTGTTTATTATGTACAGTGCTGTGTGCTCACCCTTGTCAGCAAGATACCATGCAATAGAAATGGCCACTACTATTATTTTCTACTTTTTCAGCTCATATCATTGCTTTGCAGAATTAATGTGTGCTTGTAAATTGACTGAACCTGGTCATAGATTCTCTGCAACTAGCCATGTAACCCCCCACCCCCCCACCCACCCCACCCACCTTCTTGTTATTTGGTCATGGATTCTCTGAATGTGACCATATATAACCATGTAACACACCCCAGACCTTCTTGTTATTTGGTCATGGATTCTCTGAATGTAACCATATATAACCATGTAACACACCCCAGACCTTCTTGTTATTTGGTCATGGATTCTCTGAATGTGACCATATATAACCATGTAACACACCCCAGACCTTCTTGTTATTTGCTTGGTTGTCATTCTTTTTGTTTTTATTTTTTGTTCTAATGCCAATGAATTTGTGTTTAATATATTTTTGTGTATGTATTGACCCCCCCCCCCCCCCCCAGTTATATATCAATGCCTGTGCATCTATTCTCATTTTCCATTTTTTAATGTAAACATATGCCTATGTCCTCATGTCACAGTTCGATGTAGGTTTTGAACTGTGCATGGTTTTCATTTCATTTCTTGTTATTTTTCCATGCATGTAGCTGTAGCATTAATAGTTTTAGTCCTTCAGGGGTGAGGGCTGGATGTAAATAGATCCTAAATCATGTACACAACCCTTGTGGAATGCAGTTTATTCATTCATCCCTTCATTAATGCTCTCACTGTCCCCTTCTCCCTCCTTCTAGCTTTCTGTTCTTGATCTGGCTGGTCTTTTGTTTCCTGGCTTTTCTTATTCTCTTGTTGTTTCTGCTTAAGTAGTCTAATTCTCTTCTTCACTCGCATATTGCTTTTTTCCCCTGCCTTTTATTCAGTGTTACATGTATTCTTGTTTAAATGAAATTAATCATGTACTTTTTGTTCTTAATTTTCTGTGGGTGTGAGCGAGTGTGTGGTTTATATCGCTTTGTTGTCATTCCTTGTTTTGTAGTTATTAAAAACAATTTCTCTGCTTATTTTAATTAATTGGATGTTTATAAATAGCTGTCCTTCTAGTGTGTGTGTATATATATATATGAAATTTAAGAGGGGCAGTATTGAAGGGACTAATTACTCTTCAAAAAATGTGTTTGATGTTTGTGTGTGAATGTGTTGTTTTCTGTTGGTGTTTGGGCGGATTTTGTGGATTTGGCTAGAGTAAGGGTTTACATATGAGAAGAGTTTTGATAGGTGTATGGCCATGATGGAGTTCGATCATCTTGAGGTGACCCTAAGCAGTCGACAGGATGCTAAATCCAGTTACCACAAAACGTTTCCCCCTTCTCTGTAACTAGTGTATGCACATATTTACTTTTGTTTTCATTCTTCCCTGGCATAGTTGACCACACTGTGTACCTATGTAGAAGTGGTATCTTGCCCATTTGCATGTATGCTTTGAATCGTCTTTCTTTTCATTCTTTTTTGTGTCAGTGTTTGTTTCATTTTCTTTTTTTTCTTCTATGTGGATGTGGATATACTTATAGTATTAATAGAATTCATTTTAGACCTGTACAGGTGAGGGTTAGATGTAAAAGAACCATGAGATTAACTCACTACCCTTGTGAAATACAGCTCATTCATTTACTCTCTCTCTCACTGTTTCTGTACAAATCGTATGAATGAAGAGGATACAGAGAGTCTGATAGATATGGTGGAGAAAGAAAAGTACAAACTTTCAGAGTGCATATCTCACTGTTCAGCTTTTACTACGCAGGGTGCGATTCAGGCTGGCTTTGCATGGCACTGGGGTCAGCTTCACCACTGAAGTATGTTGTATACATGCTGTAGTCTTCTGTGTGGTACTTACAATCAGCGCTTTGTTTTACTATCATCAGAAGCATGAGTGAGGTGGTCAAGTTGCTGGCTTCACAATATTCAGTGGTTGTCTGTACAGTTGTTTAACATCCTGTAATACTGGGCACAAAATATCAACACTAATGTTGTAAGGACTGCAGTGCAACCATGGCAAACTTTTTCTGCATGTGGCTTAAGTTTGCAGACCACTTTGTAGACTTCATTTGAATTGACAGTCTGCATGTATAACAATTATTACGTTACTGTTTTGATGGCAATTATAAATGCTCTGGATGGTATTTTCATAATCTGCCTGTAGTGATGTGTGAAGAAAAAAAGGGTCACACCTTTTTGTACTGCAAGAGGCACATCGTGCAGTGTTCACTCTAGATGTGTTCACTTCCCTTTTGTGTGTGTGAATTGTCTAACTGATGGCATTGTAACTTTTGTTGGACTGTTTGATAATGCAGCACAAACACTTGCACTAACTGTGTGACAAAGGATAGCAGTTTGTGTATTGGATATGTTGTTGCAAGGCTGCAGACTGGGACTTCTCCGTATACTGACGGAATATGTGCGTTGTCAACACTTTGCCTGTTGTAACAGTAGAATTTAGAAGGAATATGTGCATACTGTCAATACTTTGCTTATTGTAACAATAGAATGATAAAGGAGTACGTGTCAACACTTTGCCTGTTGTCATAGTAAAATGCTGAAGGAATATGTGCATTGTCATGGCTTTGCCTGTCGTAATAGTGTAATGCTGGAGGAATATGTACATTATCAACATGTTGTATATTGTAATAGTATAATTCTGGAAGAATATGTGCATTGTCAACGCTTTCCCTTTTGTAATAGTAGAATGCTGAAAGAATATGTGTGTTGTCAATGCTTTGCGTATTGTACTAGTAGAATGCTCAACGAATATGTGTGTTGTCAAGGCTTTGCATATTTATACTAGTAGAATGTTGAAGGAATATGTGCATTGTCAAAACTATTCCTGTTGTAACAGTAGAATGCTGAAAGAATGTGTCCATTGCCAATACTTTGCCTGTTGTAATAGTAGAATGCTGAAGAAATAAATTTATATGTATTATCAACATTTTTGCCTATTGTATCATATAAAGATACTCCTGGCATTCAACACATCCCAACCGTAACTATATAAGTATGATATTTTCATTTATTACTGTTTGGCTGTTGTTTTAACTGTTGTTTCGCAGCTTTGAAAAAGGGGTTTACCCCCAAAATTCATGTTTTGTACTGTCATATTAAAGCAACGTTCTACTTAACAGTTTATGTGTTTGAACTTTGCCTTTCGCTATTGTAGCAGTAGAATGCCGAAAGAAAATCTGTGTGTTGATAGTAAAATGCTGAAGGAATATGTGTGTTGTCAGCACTTTGCCTGTTGTAATAGTAGAATGCTGAAGGAACAGGCATTGTCAACACTTTGATTATTGTAAGAGTAGAATGCTGAAGGAATATTGGTGTTGTCAATACTCTGCTTATTGTAACATAAGAATGCTGAAGGAATATGTGGTATCAACACTTTGCTCATGGTAATAGTAGAGTGATGATGGAATATATGTGCATTGTCCACATTGTCGTAACTTGTTCTATTTCAATAGCAGTGTACTGAAGGAATATACATGTTGCCAATACATTGTTCATTGTAACAGTAGAGTGAAGGAATATGTATTATCAACATTTTGTCTGTTGTAATAGTAGAGTACTGAAGGGATATGTGTGATATCAACACTTTGTCAACTGTAATAGTAGAATGCTGAAGGAATAGGTGTGATATCAACACTTTGTCTCTTGTAATAGTCAAGCACTGAAGGAATATGTGTGTTATGAACACTTTGTTATTGTAACAGTGGAGTGCTGAAGAAATATGTGTTAACATTTTGCCTATTGTAATGTCTGTTGTCTTAGTAGAGTGCTGAAGAAATATGTGTGCTATCAGGCTGTTGTCTTAGTTGGTTGCTGAAGGAATATGTGTGCTATCAGTCTGTTGTCTTGGTAGGGTGCTGAAGGAATATGTGTGCTATTAACCCTTTGTTGTAATGCAAGCAATATTTTTTCAGTTGTGCTAATTTTGTTGAATCATTTTTTATGAAAAGTTGGTGGGATGTTTTTTATGTGATGTGCATAAAAGGTTGATGTGGTGTTTTTGATGTGCCTACAAAGTTGGTGTGGGTGTTTTTTATCTGATGTGCCGAATTTTCATGAGTATGCTGCTTTTTTTGGGGGGGGTTGTCGTATCCAACAGCTTATTTTGTGTAAATAAAGCATTTGCATCTTTTTTGGTATTCAACAGTTTATTTTGTGCAAATAAAGCTTCTGCATTTTTTGTATCCAACAGCTTATTTTGTGCAAATAAAGCTTCTGTTTCTGCTAGCATTGACTTCAACTGAATTTTCTCTCTTGCTCCCTCACTTGTTTGCTCTGCGTCTCCTGTGCATTTGGTGGTGTGTGCCTTGTCTGTGAATGTGTGACAGAACATGTAAGCAAATCATAAAGGTGAAGTTATTGATTTTAACACATCTGCACACCAGCTACAAATGTAATTTTTAAAAATACAAAAATATATAAACACTCTTTATAACCTAACGTGAGCCTGAAGTGCATAATACTTCACAAAACAAGAGGGCCAGCAAAAGTGTATGGAATGAAAGAAACCACAGGCAAATACAATGCAACGCTTCTTTCAATGACCCACCCCTCCAATAATCATCATGCTCATATAGCTTATGTAATTTTTGATCTTGAAATCGACTTTTGCATGAATGCTGATGACAATGAGTTCTCACAACGTGCACCACCTGATCATGAATTTCGTTTCGTCCAGTCAGGCACTCAGACATGTACAGACGTTTTGTCATGGATGAACTTGAACAGCAGTAAGCTCATGTTGAACGCTGACAAAACGTAATAGCTGTTGGCACTTCATCTTGTCTCGGAATGGTAGACAAAAATTCGGTAAGCTTTGAGGGGTAGCAATATCCCCTTAAAAACTTTGTGAAATGCCTCAGAGTTAAAACTAGCCACACTCTCCATGTATAATCAAATCAGCACTGTTTGTCACGCATCTTTTCTTGAATCAAGATGCCTCACGTCCATCCAGCCATATACTTCAAAAAATACTTCTGCAAGACATGCTACTGCTTTGATAGTCTAGGAAGTACTAGGTAGATGCATATCCTGCAAATTCCACCACTACAAAAATAAGTCGGCAAATTCTGCCATTTGGAAGTGCGGCTGGACACTGAACCTGCAAATTCCACCATAATGAAGTACTGAAAACTGAGCCTGCAAGTTCTGCCATTAGGAAGTACGACTGGACACTGAGCCTGCAGATTCCATCATTAGGAAGTACTGGACATTGAGCCTGCAACTTTCGCCTTAGTATGAGCATGGGACCTGCAAATTCCAATATTATGAAGTACTAGGCATGGAACCTGCAAATTCCGACATTATGAAGTATTGGGCATGAAACTTGCAAATTCTGACATTGGGAAATACTGGGCACTTAGCCTGCCGCTGCTGTCAACCTGTGATCTCTCTCGCTCTCCACACCACCTAACCCCTCTGCTGCTCCACCCCCGCCCCCTGCTGCTCCACACCACCCCTGCTGCTCCACACCACCCCTGCTGCTCCACACCACCCAACCCCTGCTGCTCTACACCACTCAACCCCCTGCTGCTCCACACCACTCAACCCCCTGCTGCTCCACACCACCCCTGCTGCTCCACACCGCCCCTGCTGCTCCACACCACCCAACCCCCTGCTGCTCCACACCACCCCTGCTGCTCCACACCACTCCTGCTGCTCCACACCACCCAACCCCCTGTTGCTCCACACCACCCACCCCTGCTGCTCCACACCACCCAACACCCTGCTGCTCCACACCACCCCTGTTGCTCCACACCACCCAACACCCTGCTGCTCCACACCACCCAACCCCCTGTTGCTCCACACCACCCACCCCTGCTGCTCCACACCACCCAACACCCTGCTGCTCCACACCACCCCTGTTGCTCCACACCACCCAACACCCTGCTGCTCCACACCACCCAACCCCCTGCTGCTATACACCACCCCTGTTGCTCCACACCACCCAACACCCTGCTGCTCTACACCCCTCCCCCCTGCTGCTGCACACCACCCACCCCTGCTGCTCCATACCACCCAACCCCCTGCTGCTCCACACCACCCCCTGCTGCTCCACAGCACCCAACCCTCTGCTACTCCACACCACCCCTGCTGCTCCACACCACCCCGTGCTGCTCCACACCACCCAACCCCCTGCTGCTCCACACCACCCCGTGCTGCTCCACACCACCCCTGCTGCTCCACACCACCCCTGCTGCTTTACACCACTCAACCGCCTGCTGCTCCACAGCATCCAGCAATTGGAACTCTCGCCTGTTGCGCCCGTCACTGTTCATTTCGTGCTGTCCAGATAAACAGGACTTCATGGGAGTTTCTGTTCGCTTACTGATCCCAGAGAAGGGAGGTCAGGACTTCAGCTGTAAGTGTCCAACCTGCACTAACTGTCCAGATAAAATAGGACCTCATGCCAGTTTCTGTTCACCTACTGAGCCCAGAGAAGGGAGGTTAGCACTGTCTGTCCACTTTCAGCTTGAAGTGTTCAACCTGAACTAACTGTCCAGGACCATGGCAATCAAGAAATGTCCGTTATTGTTCCGCAATGTTTACTGTGTGTTTATGTGTATAGTGTTGTATAAACGTGTTTCTATAGTCAGCTGGTTTGTTAATTCACCCATTGACACCCACTGATCCGGTCAGGTGTGATGATGAACCGTGTAAGGCTCAGTGAACACACAGAGCAACAAGTGAATCTGAATGCTTGTCGACCACCGCTCGGTGCCAACTTAACAAGCCAGATTCAGCAGGTGCCATATACGTAATATAAAGTCATGAACTTATATATAGGTCCATACGGCGTAAAGCAACTTCCTTTTTCTTATTCTCCATTTCACCACGACTGATGCCAATTTTCACGGTGTGATTAACTGACGAGCGTTTCACAGATTGTTAACGCATCATCGTTGATGCCGTGAGCGGTTTACATGTTTCTGATTGTACTTTTTAGTTTTACTTTGGTTAGGATTTTACCTTCAGTCTTTCTGTTCGTTCTTTCTTTCTTTCCCGCTGCTTTTTCTTTCTAATTGAGTTCTTTCTTTCTTCCTCTTTCAGTCACTGGACCTGTTCGTCGGTCTGGAAAAATCGACCGTTGTCTGAGTCATTTAGTTAGTTCATGCTTGGAGCCCAGGCAGCCACACAGGGTTACATCAGGGCTAAAACCGTTGTCTGAGTCAGTTAGTTAGTTGATGCTTTGAGCCCAGTCAACCACACAGGGTTCTGTCAGGGCTAAACCGTTGTCTGAGTCAGTTAGTTGATGCCTTGAGCCCAGTCAACCACACAGGGTTCTGTCAGGGCTAAACCGTTGTCTGAGTCAGTTAGTTGATGCTTTGAACCAAGTCAACCACACAGGGTTCTGTCAGGGCTAAACCGTTATCTGACTCAGTTAGTTGATGGTTTGAACCAAGTCAACCACACAGGGTTCTGTCAGGGCTAAACCGTTATCTGACTCAGTTAGTTGATGCTTTGAACCAAGTCAACCACACAGGGTTCTGTCAGGGCTAAACCGTTGTCTGAGTCAGTTAGTTGATGCCTTGAGCCCAGTCAACCACACAGGGTTATATCAGGGCTAAACCGTTGTCTGAATCAGTTAGTTGATGCTTTGAGTCAGTCAACCAGCCAGGGTCCTGTCTGGGATAAACCGTTGTTTGGCGACCACAGCTAGACTACAGTGCAGCTGCGGCAAAGCGGAGGTAAGGAACAATTTCCATCTCCACAACGACAGTGCCTTCCATTCCTGGCCCGGTAATGGAGACAACTCTCCGCGACCTGTAGCTCGTTTTCTGTGGGCGCTGGCAGGACCCCCACCATTGACCGTGCTCTCGGCGGCTCCCAGACAATGGCGGCTGCCTTTCGCTAGCACTCCCGCCCTGGACGCGGATCACCTCCCCGGGAACAACAACGGCATAACCGTCATCCACAGGCACTTGGTACCGGCAGGTTTTTTTCCTGCGTCTGGAACTCGGCTTCTCCCGTGGTAACCAATTTTGACCAACAGTTCCGGAAGTGCAGCCATCGTAATACTTGGTTGGTTGTTTGTTTTTGTAATATTTTTTAATCGTATTTTCTAGACTTTAAAAAAATCCCCCATGACCATTATGACGAAGAAGCGTTTAAGACGTACAATGATAATAATAGATAATAATAATAGATAATAATAATAGATAATTCTTGTAAAGCGCTATCCTCTAACACGTGTTAAACTCACTGCGCTGTACAAACACCTACACAAAAACCACATTTACATACATTTCAACAAACTTCACCATTCACGCCATATGTACACGCCAACATACACACGGTCCATTGCCACAGGAATGCAGGGTCTGCCTAGTCCTGTGAAAAGGTCTGTCCAAAGAAGAAAGTCCCGAGCCGGGCCCCGAACCCAGACAGAGTGGGTACACCTCGCAGACTGGCAGACAGCGATTCACTGAGAGACAAAGAGACAAAAGCAAAGGAAAAACGATAAAAGCTTCAAAAAACAACAACAAAAAAACGCTGTTTATTAGGACACAACTTGCGAATTTTGGGGATAATCCCCTTTATCAAGCTACAAAACAGCACTTAAACAACAGTTAAACGGTGAAAAACGATGAAAAATGAGATGAAGAGCTAAATCGCATACCTGATTTTGTCTTGTCCAGTGCTTGGAAGCTCGGAAGAACAGCTCAAGATTTTGATAAGATAATAAATGAAGAGATACATGGATTATTATTTTTTTCTTCTAATTTCTAATAAGACAAAAACAAAAGAAAAAACGATAGGATCATAAATAAACAGATAAATTACTTTTTTCCTTCTAATTTGTGTGAAGCATTCATGAAAGGAGCCGTAACTAAGTAACTCGGTGTTTCACGCCTGCTGAACCATTACGGTTATATGAGGGCGAGCAAGCGAAACAACCGAATTTCTAACACAGTATTGTATTGACTGCATTAACTATGGCAGTGGCACGGTATTGCGGGTGCCTGTGGTGGCAGCACCGACGTCCCGCCGCTGGGTATTCAATCACAGCCATCAACAGCGGCCACAACTCGGTGCTGTGCAGGCGGGCGGTAGCGTGAACGGTACAAATTAACTTTCCCCAACAATGGGCGGCCCAGCGTGACGGCAGCGTAGGATCAAGGGCACCAGCCACACCTGAACAGCTAATGGACCGGACAAAGTCGCGGACACTCACTCGCTTGACGGCGCGCGTGTCGGTTGCCCCCCAGGCCCCCCCCCACCCCCACCCCGTTGTAGCGGCACAATCAAAAAGTCTTTTGGCGAGGGGGAGAAAACTGCTGTCGTCTCATTGGCAGTCATCAGCTGGCCACTGCCGCAGTGAAATGCGATGTTCAAGCGACAGTGCACTTCCTCAGGCTCCAGAGCGGACGCATGTGTGGTAAGTACTGGAAAACCACTGCAACCAACTAAAGGCAACAAATAACGGCTTTAAAACCACACACTTGTGTGCGCGGAACTTCAAAACAAAAGCAAAAATATACATGATCTGGCAAATGCGCGCGCGTGTGTGCGTGCGTGCGTATGTGTGTGTGTGTGTGCGTGCGTGAGTGTGTGTGTGAGTGTGTGTGCATCTTTTGCATAGTTATGCTTGAATGTTGATGTCTACATTATGTTGTTTTTCTTTCTGTTGACATTTTCCATCTAGATGTACATTATGTGTGTTATGCTGTGCTTGTTAAGCGCTTTGAGCCGCAGGGTAGGCGCTTTACAAATTTCCATTATTACTATTAATAAATGCCGCGCGTACTGACAGACACACACACACACTGACACACAAATAACTAACTAAGGATGAGAAGCTTGACTAAGTTAGTCAGTAGCCTACCAGTGACGACTGAAGCGTGGCGGTAAATATTAATCAGTAACAAGCTGACCGCCCTCTTGACTCGCCGACTTACCTGGCCCTCACTGTGCCAACTGGAAAGGTGTGAGTGTCGCTCTTTTGAAGTTTCTCCGCTCTGAAGGCCGACACCATTGACAGACGAACACACACGACAACCCCATCTTTGTACACACTGGGTGACAATTACAAGCAGCCGTAACTATGACTAGTATGTACGAGTATTCCTGTGCATCGTCAAACGTTTTTACCGAGTTACAGGCACATTGGTGTGAGGAGAAAGACTGGCGAAGAGTGTGCGATACGAATGGTATTACTTCAGGTGTTCAGATTACGCCTCCATTTGTTTAAAAAAAAGAAGAAGGCCATTAGGCATACATGGTGTTCTATGCAGAGAGAGACACAGAGAGAGAGAGTAAATTGGTGTTTTACGCCCAGTAAACCAGTGCGGTTATATCAGAGAGAGAGAGAGAGAGAGAGACACACACACACACACACACACACACACACACACACACACACACACACACACACACACACACACACACACACACACATATAGAAAGGAGGGGTAGAAAACATGTTGCTGTGTATATATAATTATAAGCTCTTCTGATATAATTATTTTAAAATGATATAAAGTCTGAGGGCATTTTTAATGTCACCTACTCGTCACGCTGAACGCCGTTACCGCTCGTTTGCAGGCTGTGCCGTACCTTGTGATTTTGTGTATCGGCTATACCTCGTGATTCTGTGTACCGCTGTACCTCGTGATTCTGTGTACCGCTGTACCTCGTGGTTCTGTGTACCGCTGTACCTCGTGGTTCTGTGTACCGCTGTACCTCGTGATTCTGTGTACCGCTGTACCTCGTGATTCTGTGTACCGCTGTACCTCGTGGTTCTGTGTACCGCTGTACCTCGTGATTCTGTGTACCGCTGTACCTCGTGGTTCTGTGTATCGCTTTGACTCGTGATTCCGTATACTGCCGTATACCTCATAATTCTATGCATTGGTGTGACTCGCCTTTTAGTTGGAAAGTGCGGTATATATATTAAATAGTATTATTATTAAAATTATTATATTATTACGTCTTCTTCGTTGTCGCCTTTCTGTCCGACACTATAAGCGAGAGTTGTTGAGTTGTATTTAGTAGTTACTTGACAGATCACAGCCAATCAACCGCGAAGTCCATACGGCGTCATCAAATTACAAATAAAGTCTGATTCACTGTTAGGATTTATGCCTTTACACAACTATTTTGGTCCAAGAGGATTGGTGGGATAGGAGGTGGGGTGTGTGTATGGGGGGGGGGGGGGGGGGGCGAGGGGAGCTGGGTATACCGGGAGGCAAACTTACTAGAAAGACAGCATTGCTGGCAGTTGGCGAAGCACGCACAGCTGTAAAATTATCCAGTCCGTTGGCGTCAGTTTTCACACTCATAGTTCAGAAGCTGTGTGAGAGTCGAGGTGGCCGTCTGCCTGGGCTGTCCGTCCTAGCGAGCCTTCTGGTTTCCGTGGACGTAAAGCTATATTGAACCACGCTTCGGCATTGGTCACAGCTTGTACGACATCCGAGGATATTAAGCAACACAACCGGCGTCAGTTTTTAGGTTTGCAATGGATGTTAGTGTTTATGAGGGTATGCTATAATAATAATACAAACGTACTCTTCTTTGTGCTGTTCGTCCAGATTGGAGCATGGCATAAGAGAGAGAGAGAGAGAGAGAGAGAGAGAGAGAGAGAGAGAGAGAGAGAGGAGAGAGAGAAAGAGAGAGAGAGAGAGAGAGAGAGAGAGAGAGAGAGAGAGAGAGAGAGAGAGAGAGAGAGAGAGAGAGAGAGAGACACGAGGTGGGGGGGGGGGGGGGGGGGGGAGATGGAGAGAGAGAGAGTAAGTAGGATAGCTTAAAGAGGTGAGATTTTAAAGATGATCTGAGAGATGTAGGTGTCTGATGACCCAGCTTTGCCGCAAGGGAGGCTGTACCAGAAAGACGGCACAGCATCAGAAAAAGGCCTCTGGCCGAGCGAGTGCGTGCGCACAGAAGGTATTTAGGACAAAGAATGGAAGTATCAGACGTATGTGTTGTTGCTGTTATTGCGAATTTACGTAATCCTATTTATGTGCTAGGATGGGCGCTTCAGTGAAGCTGGTTTGCACGAGTGAATGCCTTTTGTAATCTTTCGCGCAAGAAGTCGCGAGAGGTCGCAGCGTCACTTCCGGGCCGATTTCTGAGTAGGCGTTGCTTCACGCTGTGTATAACAATGGAAGTTGAACCTAGAATTGCGAAGCAGTACAAATGCCACAACAGTTGCAGTTGCAAAAATTACCGGGGAAAGGGGATGGAGGGTGGAGAAAAAAAAAGTGTCAGTCTTTGCGTAATTTTTTGGCCGACCGGCGGAAGATCGCGAGTTCGTGGGAAAAAATGCATTTTGCATCCTATGGCACAAGCAACAAGCTATTGCTTGTTGCCAGGCACATTCTGACTACGGGCCTCCAAAAATGTCTTTAAAGTTGACAGTGTAAATTTCGCAAATTCACTGTCACCGCCTTCCATTGTGAAGAAAGTACGCACCGGAAGTAAAAGCAGCCAAGGGACATAAGCGATGCCGGGCAAAGGTCAAGGGAGTTAACAACCCTACCTGAACCACCCATATTGGGTTCCTTGCTGCCCGTGCCCTCAGTGTACAGAGCGGCCCGTACATAGCAGTGCATTTATAGCCAAAGACCGGCAAGTGCGCCTCGGGTAAGCTGTTGTGAAAGCGTGTATCAATGAATTTAATGACTGATTGAATTGCACATTGCCCCACCCTGAAAGCCAAACTGGTCCCCCTCCCATCACGTCAACGACGCACCCATGACAAACAGCTCACTCTGCTGACCACCAGAACCCAGTATAGAGGCTCCTCCTTCCTCCCAAAAACCACCAGGGACTGGAACTCGTTACCCATGAAAGTAGTGGAGGCCCCCACCCTTGACGCTTTTGGGTCAAGGGTATCAAACTGAAAAACTACCTACAGTACCCCCCCCCCCCCCCCCCCCCCATTCCGATTCCTTTTATGCAGGACCAGTACCACGGCGAACACCCCCAGCTATAGGCGCCAGAATAATCGACATGTTGATTGCGGGCCCTTAAATGAAAGAGGAAGAATGAATGAAAATGTATCTATAGCACATAAAAAACTTCCACACAAAACGTTGCGTGTTCACAGCGCCAGATACACACAGTGCATACATGTCAGCTCCCGCAAGCTAAAAACTACCAAAGGACACTCATACCAAAAGTACAAACACCTCCTGCCCACCCACCGCTTCCCAAAAGTGGGACTATACATATCAGTTAATGTACAAATAGATAGTTAACATCGTTCTTCGCGCAGCTCTGTTTGTCACTTGGCGGTTATGTCATAGCAAGGTGTACTGTATTACTTCTGGATATAAAACTGCGTTTAAGCAACTTAGTTAGACTGAACGGTTTCAATGCTGATCGCAGTGAAATAGGTAGAGCGAGCGAGCGAGCGAGCGAGAGAGAGAGTGTGTACTACATTCACGCCGCTCAGGTTTTAACATCCCCATAACAGCACAGCTACCATTTTTTCGATCAGATTCCAATGCCACGTACGACATTGATAGCCCAGATCAGTGGAACCACCCACGGAACAAACAGTCCCCGGTGGGAAAGCTCCGACAATAACTTGTCCATCATTCCCAGTGTCACGTGCAGAGTGCTGTTTGGCGGTGTTGGGAGGACAGAAGCCTCCGGTCGATAACACGGTGATCATTTCGGACAGGAGCGTGCCGCCTCCCTCAGTCTACATTATCTGGAGACACAATCGAGTCGAGGTGTGCCATTAAAGTGCTGCGTTGACGAGGAAGGACAGAAAAAGGGAACCGGCCTGGACACGTCTGGCTGTCCGCACACTGAGACAGAGCGCTCCGTTGGCCACTGGGTGAAGTGAACACAGCTTGAGCGTGATGTCAGCGTCCAGAGGCGTGTGGCTCACGACATGCACCTAAACACTGTCCCTATGTTTCGGGCATTCGAGTACAGAAAACGTAATGCCGGTCTGCCAAGCCGTCCAAGACGTTCGTTCGTTCAATGTTGCTTTACGTCCACAGAGACCGTACGGGACTATTAGGGAAGGGGAACCCAGGACGTCCACCTCGACTTTCACACAGCTCCTGAGCTTCGTAACTTCAGTGTTGCTTCACGTCCAGAGACCATAAGGATTATTGGGGACGGGGAGCCCAGGACGGCCACCTCGACTTTCACACAGCTTCTGAGCTCTGACAGCCATAAAAGACGATTCCTTCCTTTCTTTAGTATGTGGGCACAGCACCCTTACACTCTTCCCCTTTCTTATGCCCCAGTCCTTAGCCTGTACTTGACCCTCTGACCCTTGAACTGCGGTAGATACAGGACCAGTGAATCGTAACCATTCTAATACCGAAGGTAGGCTATAGTACTGTCCCCTACATTTCATGGATCCGCCGTTATTGGCATTGATACACCATAGTATAGCGAACGCAGTTTGAGCGGATAAGCCACACTGAGTGTGATTCCAAGTATGCACAGAAAACAAATTCGCTCATTGATACCAATCTTGTACTCACCCAGCCTTCGCTGGCACAAACGTGGTACGGTCATTTGCCTTGGTAGCCTAGGTGATACTGAGTGCAATGACCTTCTCCAGGAGAATAGCCGAAGGCAGGGCATTGTTTCTGCAGAGTGGGAGTGGGAGTGTGTGCACTGATGCGTCCGTGTGTGACTTAATTAGTTGTTCATCAGTGGAAGCGTGTGGTGGAAGCTATATACTACCAGGCCGCCCCTCCTGGCTTTTCTGGTCGCTACGCCGGGAAGGCAGTGGACCTGGCGTCACTGAGAAGTGGTTCAAGTCAAAGTAGCTCAGTAGTTCTGGGCTGTATTGTTTCCACTGTTTATAATAGTGATGGAAATCAATACGTTTGTGTTTTATCGAACGACTTTTATACCAGTCTTCGTTGCTGACTTAATTTCAAGGTCACACTGGTCTCGTTGCAGGTAAATTTGCAAACTGTGTTTATCCGAGAAGTATGCAGGTAGTCGGTTTTAACGCCCAGTCATCACTGTAGGTCATATTATAATGGGGTTTTGCGACGAAAATAACTTTTTAATTTATTGTTCAGAGTTACATACGTCAGCAATGACTGAGATCACGACAGTTGCCTTGCTTCGGACTTGGCGAACTGACTTAGAGCAATAGTTTCTTTCATAGCACACTGCGCTTAAACAAATCCTTTTAATCCTTCCTTGCTGGTCAATACCTCCACTGTGCTTCACATTTTGACATCCAGCAGTCTGGGTGAGGTTGTCAAACTTCAAGCTGCCACCAGCGCCAAGAATGTTCACAGACGTTGGCTTGCTCGATTCTGTCGCCACTGGCCTGAGCCATGGAAATTTAAGCATTACAACCCGGTTTTTTCCAGGACAAGCATTTACAAAACGGGACAAAGGAGGGAAAAGGGGCATGTCGAGGGCTGGCCTCTACGTGATTGTTTTGATCTCCGCTGTTCCTCTGTGTGTGTGTGTGTGTGTGTGTGTGTGTGTGTGTGCGTGCGTGCGTGCGTGCGTACGTACGTGTGTGTGCTTGCGTGCGTACGTACGTGTGTGTGTGTGTGTGTGTGTGTGTGTGTGTGTGTGTGTGTGTGTGTGTGTGTGTGTGTGCGCGCGCGCGCGCGCGTACATGTGTGTGTGTGTACGTGTGCGCGCGCGCTCGGTGTGTGCTGAGTATTACCGTAAAGAGATCCGCATTCCGACTCAACGTGGAGGATGGGGTGCTCTATAGATCTTCATCTTTAAAGACAGTATTATTATTGTTGTGAGCCGGTTTGGCCTAGCGGTAAGGCGTTAGGCTAGTAAGCAGAGGGGCCTCGGTTCAAATCCGCTTTCGGCTCTCCTTTCTCTTCAAAAGTTGTGGTGTGTGAAACATTAAAATGGCTCCCGTCGCTGCCCATCTTAATGCAGGAGACATTCTGGCGGTAATAGTGTAGCGACAGGTATACAATCTACCTCTCCCCCCACCTCCATACCCCCTTTCTCCCCGTCCCTAATAAGCCTGATGGTTTTTGTGGACGTTAAGCAGCATGCTTACTGATTATTGTTCTGGCTTGGCCCAGGTACAGAAAGCGGAGTGAGTGACCTAGCTGTGCCAAGTGCCTGTGGTCACGTGGTAATAAGCTGCTGTCATCGCCGTGTGCTCGCAGTCGGCTTTTTCTGCAACGGAGTGTCAACGGCAAAATCTGCCTGTGATGTTTTTCTTCCCCGCAGAAATCGGTTATTAATGAGACGGGGACAAATCAAGGGCTACTGATTTAGATTCGTGTTACTATTATTGCGGCAAGAGGGTGGGGTGCGGCGGAGTCCGTTAGTAAGATGGCAGCTTAACGTCCCGTCAACAGTACAGGTCACCTCAGGATGATCAAACTGTCACAAGCAAATGCATACTTCAAAACTCTTTTCATATATACCTATCTCCCCTATATATATCTACACACACACACACACACACACACACACACACACACACACACACACACACACACACACACACACACACACACACACACAAACACACACACACACACACACACACACACACACACACACACACACACACACACACACACACACACACACACACCTAAACCCTTCGTCAAGTCAAATCCACAAAACCAGTCAACACACAAATATAAACAAGACACTCCGGAAAACGCAGATTTTCAAAAAGTCCCTTCAATATTGCTCTTGCTAGGGAAGAAGAAGAAGAAGAAGAAGAAGAAGAAGAAGAAGAGGAAGAAGAAGAAGAAGAAGAAGAGGAAGAAGAAGAAGAAGAAGAAGAAGAGCATATATGTGTAGGACATACCACCTACCATCATGCATTACACAACAGGAGCCATACAAAAAACGCCTATGTCTAAGATAAAAAAAAAAAAAAAAAAATCAATGTTAGAGAAGAGAAACGTCTTGAGAGAGAAGTGCCTTAATCCCTTCCTTTCCTCCACCGTGACTCCCACCCCCCTTCTGCTGTCGTCTCGCCAGACCGGGTGTGCCCAGTGCTGATAGCCTGGTGTGACATCATGCACAGGAAGCGACGATCAAACCGATGACAGAACCGTTAAGCCAAGGCCGCCATGGTGTCACCCGTTTACGTGTGAGAAACAAGACGGATCATGAGCGACGTGAGCACACACAAGACTATGGCGGTCTCGTACACACGCCCGTGTGAGTATTTCACTGTGCAAGTGTTGTGGCGCAACTGCACCTCTCCCACCCACCCCTCACCCCGTACCCCCCACCAACCGCCTGGCCACCACACCGCTGCGGAAGACGGGTGGGTATGTATCGTAGGTACAGCTGGCTGGGTCAGGAGGCGTTGGGACTGTCATCAATCTGTCATAAATTTGGGACGTTAATCTCAAAGAGTATCTAGTGTGTTTTGTGAAGCGAGTGAGGGCATAACTGCATCACGTGCAATCAGCTGGGATTGCGCGTCGCTAGGTAGCGGTCAGCGTCTGTAAATATTGCAGCAACAGCCAGCGCTCGCTTGGAGGCCGGAGGCGGAGGGCGAATGGGAGTGGGGGTGGGGGTGGGGTGGGGGGTACACTGGTTCTGAGCACAACAAAAATCTGAAGCCATTGGTGGTCGCGCAGTTCTGTGTGCACTCGCATAGGCACAGTGACGCACACAGCCACTCACATGGGCACAGTGACGCACACAGACACTCACATAGGCACAGTGACGCACACACTCACATAGGCACAGTGACGCACACACTCACATAGGCACAGTGACACACACAGACACGACTCACATAGGCACAGTGACGCACACAGACACTCATAGTGACACACACAGACACTCACACAGGCATAGTGACGCACACATACACTCAGATAGGCACAGTGACGCACACGGACACAGTGATGAACACAGACAAAGGCACATACGCGCATCGGCACACCACACACACAAACTCATGCACATACACGGATGCACGCATATGCTTGACCACACACACACACAGAGTCACTCACACACACACACACACACACACACACACACACACACACACACACACACACACACACACACACACACAAACACACACACACACACACACAAACGCCATACACACACACACACATACACGCGCACGCGGAAGGATGGACAGCAAGTTGACAAGTGCGGCAAACAGCCCCCTCACTCTAGGCCTGTGAACGCTCTAGGCCTGTTCAGAGTTACCGCCAGGCAAGCCCTGCACGTGTCCAAGGATACAGTCTTTACGAAACTGAAAGAAAACCGTACCCCCTCCACCCGCTCCATTTTGTATATATATATATATTTTTTTTTACAAACCACTAAAATCACACACACGCACGCGCGCGCGTGCGTTCTCCCTCGTTCTCTCTCTCTCCCTCCCCCCCTCCCCCCTTCTCTCTCACTCTCCGTCTGCTGCGCGTGCTTCTGTCCCTGCTGGTTTCTGTGCGAAGCAGGAGTTCCTGCTTCTCAGTCAGACCTTCCGTTTCTTTTCAGATCAAATGATCGGAATTAGCAAGGAAACGGCCAACTGCACCGCTTTGGCTCCGTCAGGTCTCAGTGTACAGCTGATCGTTTCTCTCTCTGCCAGCCGCTGTGCCCCCGTCTGTTCCTGTGGAACAGGCGAAACAGCCTCAGGACTCCTCCTCCTCCTTCTTCTTCCCAGTCCTTCATCTGCTTCGATTGACTGAATGGGGGACAAGCGTGAAGCGAGGCGGCAGTGTGTGGATATGCAGGGACTGTCCCTGTCACTGAGCTGAGAGCCATGACGTGTACCATGCTGTGATTTGTACCATTCTGTGATTTGTACCATGCTGTGATTTATCACTTGTTTAAAAAAAAAAAAAAATTCATTACAATGGTGACACGAAAATTGACGATCATCGCCATATTTCGGTAATGACGTCATTGAAGTGTTCGGTAATGACGGCATTAGAGTGTTCAGTAATCAGTGACGGCATTAGAGTGTTCGGTAATGACGGCATTAGAGTGTTCAGTAGTGACGACATTAGAGTGTTCGGTAATGACGACATTAGAGTGTTCGGTAATGACGGCATTAGAGTGTTCAGTAGTGACGACATTAGAGTGTTCGGTAATGACGACATTAGAGTGTTCGGTAATGACGGCATTAGAGTGTTCAGTAGTGACGACATTAGAGTGTTCGGTAATGACGACATTAGAGTGTTCGGTAATGACGGCATTAGAGTGTTCGGTAATGACGGCATTGGAGTGTTCACCTGTAGCATTCGTGTGTTAGTTTGCCGTTTCATTACTAAACATCAGTGTTTTTTGTGCGTTTTTTTTTTTTTTTTTTTTTTTTAATCAGTCAAACTTGAAAAAGACAACAAATAACCAGGAAAGCCTGTGCCACAGACCCGTCAAAGATTATTCACATTCACAGGCCTTACAGGGGTCAGCTGCAGCAGTTTATGAAGCAGGCCGAAATGATTAATAACCATGATTCATCATCATCATCATCATCATTATCATCGTCAAATTATCATGATAATGGCGATGGACATTTATGATACCACTTGGTTGTCGAGGCGTAAACGACGATGAACTCATTAGAGGAACAGATCAACGTACACACAATATGATTTGAAGTGAGTCAGCCTCAACTCCTTACGGACGCCATCGTGCTAAAGTTCTACCTGTAAAATCTGCCGGCGGTACCGACATTCTACCTGCAAATCTGCTCACGGCTCAGTGGTAAGCCAAGTTCCGGAATATTCAGGGGTTCAAGACTTGGGGCCGTGACCAGCAGGATGTCTGTGGTAAACTGTGTAATAAAAGTGATTAACGGTCTGCTGGAAAGGAAGACTTAGGGTACTGTGACCAGTAGTGTGTGTGTGGTAAGACTGTGCAATACGTGCAGTTAATGGATTACTAGAAAGGAAGACTTGGGGTGCCGTGAGTAGTAGGGTGTGTGTGATACGATTAACGGTCTACTAGAAAGGAAGACTAGGGGTGCTGTGGCAAGTAGAGTGTGTGTGATACGATTAACGGTCTACTAGAAAAGAAGAGTAGGGGTGCCGTGGCAAGTAGAGTGTGTGTGATACGATTAATGGTCTACTAGAAAGGAAGACTAGGGGTTCCGTGAGTAGTAGGGTGTGTGTGATACGATTAACGGTCTACTAGAAAGGAAGACTAGGGGTGCCGTGAGTAGTAGGGTGTGTGTGATACGATTAACGGTCTGCTAGAGAGGAAGACTAGGGGTGCCGTGACTAGCAGGGTGTGTGTGGTAAGACTTGCAGTAAGTGTGGTTAATGAATTGTTGTAAAGGAAGACTCGGGGTAATATCCAATAAGTGTGATTAATGAACTACTGGACTGCTCGGGGTAACGGGACAAGCAAAGTGTCTGTGGTAAGATTGTGCGATT